>JAOTOK010015446.1:376-13052 GCA_025770025.1 Virgularia gustaviana
ACTCGCAACTCGCAACTCGCAACTCGCAACTCGCAACTCGCAACTCGCAACTCGCAACTCGCAACTCGCAACTCGCAACTCGCAGCTCGCAACTCGCAACTCGCAACTCGCAGCTCGCAACTCCACAGCTCGCAGATTAACCAAACCCTATTGTAATGCATGAGTAGCATATTTACAGTGTCAATGTGTTTGTTTTTTAGTGGTAAAACAATCGTATTTTTTGCTCGGAAAGTTTTGTAAGCTACTTTGGGATCCCAAGCCGTTAAAGTGTAATTGTGTGAATATTAGGCGACAGGCGAACATCTTTTATAGGTGCGTATATCTTGAAGTCTAAAGAAAAAGAAAGAAAGCTATAACAAGCGTTACAAGAGCTGAAGCGAAGGGCTCTTTTCATTGTAACAAACTAATTAAAACTCGTTTTACATCCCCAGCTATGAAGGGCACTAGGGCAGCTTTTCTCTGCAGATTTCGGTCATAAAAGTTAAAAGTGTTAAAACGCTCTAGCTGTTCTGTTAAAGGTCAAAATGACCACAAATCTCAGACACCGATCCACTGTAGTAGCGTGCTAGCATGTACCTAGCCCGATGATGTAGTCCTGTTACGAAATTTAAAATCATTACACCACTTATTAATTTCTTTAGAAAGCTTTACGTTAATAAGCATAGAAACGTTTGCACAGCATGACTAAAATTACCAGGCTGGCTACGCCTCTGCCGGCAATCCTTACACTGAGTTGCTGTCAATATTTTAGAACATTCTAGGCCACTGCTATTGCTGTTGTCACTCCTTTTTTCACACTTTGAAATTTGTTAAAAGAGCACCGCCATATTGGGTTGAGTTACCACATGCGCAATAGTAGGCGGTTTTTTGTACGTTTTTTTACTGGTGTGAAGATTTGATAGACTTAGTAAAGATTATGCCGACTTTCTTGTAAATACATTTCAAAAACGCCCTTATTGTGCCGAAGCTTATATTAGAAATCTGCTAATATTGACATTTGGGCGTCAAAAATCTTATATAAATCGTCGTTTGTTATTACATGATGCAATTTATACTTCTTTATTTAACCAGCCACTTACTGAAGCTTACTGATGTTAAAATCCATAGATCAAATTAGTAAACACCAAACCCCATTTTTTCTTAAGTTATTCACTGAGATAAATATATTTATCTGCTATTTAGACTACCACCTAAAAAGAAATGTTGTCCAACTTTTTAAAAAATAACCTGAGAACTCTTCAACCAGTTACACGAATTTAAGAAATGTTCAAGCCTATTGATTTTTTTGAGAGCTGTTTTGAAAAAGAACGTTTTCAGGATTCTTTTTATAGGAGTATCGTAAAAAAGCTAACAAACTTATTATCCTAAAGAGGCCATTGAACTGAAAGGATATAACTGGCATTGATGTTGTCTTTTGTTTTCTTTAGGCGGCTGTTGAAGAAACTGACAATATTGATCTCGGTTTTCGTATTCTATTAAGAACTGTTGAAATGTGTGGGTAACACAGCGGAATTCGATCACTGGGAGTTTAATATATTTAATGATAATTATTCATTTCTTTCAGTCTATTTTCGTTACCTTTTCATACAATGAAAAAAGTATTTGTATTAGATAGGGAAAAATAGAAAAAAGGGAATAGAAAATTTTGAGCTGATAGAGTGCTAGCTATATGTTTAATATAAAAGGTCCAAATTAACAAAAATTCCACCGGCTCGGTCACGTCAACCATGTGATACGGTTATGTCGTCAAACAGGTATCATTAGCATTTCATATTTTTAACTCCAAAACGACCTTTGCCGCGCAGCCGGTCCCACAACGTTTTCTCAAATGGGCCTTTTCGGAGCGACGTTTGTCAATAGTCTAAGACTTGTTTTGAACATTTCACAATGAAATGTCAAATAGTTTGTGGTGAAAAGGAACGAATATCAAGAGGAACATATCAAATTATAATACATTTGCGTGCTATTTATTGTGCGATATGCAACTAAGAGAATATTTTATTATGCTAAAAATTAATATACTTATTATATAATTACCAGTTATGCTGTACTTGAACATGGACGTCACGTCGTCATATCAAATATTTCAGTAGAAAATGATTTTATAAAACCATAAATAATATATGAAGGGAAAGATTTTAGGCAATTTAATATTAAATGCGTTGAGAAAATGTCCCACATTCAACTGACTGTTGAAGTCAACTCTCAAGACGCATAATTCGAAAAATGTACTGATCGAAGTCCCCACCCTATCCTAAGCAATCCCCGTGATTTTTTTTTGGACAAACAGCCTATTGGCCATCCGTATTGAATGACGTGGGTCATGCAATGTTGCTAAAACTGTTTTTTAGGCAAGGAGATATTACTTTCAGTACGTTTCCAATATTGTTAGGGGAAGAGACCTGAAAAATATTTCGAAACTGTGTACAGGAGCGTTATTCGATAAGGCATCTATATGTTTCATTTATTGATGTCATGAATAATAATAATAAGTCAAACGCTTAAAAAGTTTTATCACCCATGTCTGTGTTTTCTTATTTCATACGTCTTAATTCGATTAAAGGCTAATAATTCATGTTATCAACAAGTGAAGGTATTTATAGCTTACATCTGTATCATAGAAAAAAATAATTAATCTAATTACTTTAACAACACAACAAAAACAGAAATCTAATACATACCATACATATCATATGTTTACTGAATATACACCTCCTTAAACTTATTATGTCAATCTATGTTTTCCTTATAGGTATACTGTTATCTAGCATCAAGTATATACCGAAAGTTTCAGGTCTAAGCCTAATGACAAGATATTCGTGAATGTTCAGGTACTATATCTATAAGGATATAAATATGAACAAATCATATACAAATATATTTTTCTAATCATCTGAAATAAGACGGGATTACTAAGTTAGAATTAGAGTCTCACTGCATGTGGATTTGATAGCCCCGAGGCGCGTTATTAGCATATCTCAACAGTTTCATGAGAAACTGAAATTGCACTCAATCTCTATGTTAAACAGCTGTTGGCTCATTTCACACTATTCAAATCAACACATAATATTATAACGGTCATAACGTATACGCTGTCTACTGCGAATGGCCGTGTAGTACGCTTTCCATGGGCCGGTATACCCTTGCGGTTTGCTCAACCGTATCTCGTGTCCCAACTTTCAGACAATCAGTCAGAAGCAACTTGCAACCAGAAGCTTCCGTAAGTTTCATGTTTACAATTACTCGTATAACTGCAAGTCAGGAGTCAATAGTTTGTATATGCGATAAACTACGACATACGATTAGGTTATCTAAACAGCTGCAAGTCAATTCCACACACATTCACAGTCTGTTAATTATATTTGGTTATAATTATTTGTTATATTTAAAATAATCTTGAGTGACAATGTTAGTTTAGCTGTGAAGGGCGCCGCATCAGATGCTTAAGTGGCATTCAATGTCTACAGCTATTCCGAACGTTGGGAGACGACAGCATAATGCTATCTGGAGCAAATAAACTACACGACAGGTAGCATCATATAATTATCATATAATAGACCATCTTCATAATGACGTCAAGTGCAAAAACGTGATGTTACACGCCATGTGATTGGTTCGTCAAAAAACGCTAGCCAATCAAATTGCGTATCACGTTTTCCGCAATCGACGTCATTTTTAAAAGGTCTATTATGAGTTCAGTAGGTAGAAACTACAGGTAGAAATTACATACCATCAATATACTGTATATATATTAGCCGAGGCCGAAAAGTAAGTTTAACAGAAAACATGCAGTCTAAAGCCACGACCCTACACTTACCTTTAACCCAACCCCACTATTATTTTTACTGTTGGAAAAACAGTAAAAATTGTTTATAAAATGATAACTATGTTCTGTGCAAATTGGACGGGTGATTTGAAGTGACTCAGCTTGGATCGACCTATATATGCTAGCAGTATCTTTATATAAGTTCTTTTAATTGAACTTGTTCTGAATTGAATCTTTAATTTCTATTCATCTACGAGAATACTAAAGCAAAATGTGCTAAAAATTCTGATATCGCACTTCTTTATATTTTCACAGTTTAAAATATAGACTATTTGAATATGATTAAAACTCTTTATGTGCCCCGCTTTCACCCCCCGCCATCAACTTGAAGTTGCTTCTTACCCCCTGGATCCCCTGGATATGATTACGGAGTGCTTTGGGAGGCCTGTATGACAACGTCATTATACTATACACGTTAGATTCAAACTTATTCAATCAATACTGGCCGATCATCTCTTTGGTTTTGCAATGACACACCTCTTTCCCCCCAAACGCTCTGTTTGCCTGCCCTCCTGCCTCCGAACTGTTTAAAATGTATAGCATTCATGCTTTTCCTTCATAAACGAAATGGATGTAAGTAGGCTTGTCTGTAAACAATGAGGCTTACCAGGTCTGTAGAAGCGTTATCCATATATAGGGCTATTCTCTGCTTAGGGTTATCTCTGAAACACATTAATTATAGCAAATATGAAGTGTAGTGTTACTGACGCAGCGAGCGAAGGGCCCTTCACCTATTTGTAGAATAATTTTTGAATAACTTCCGTTGATGAAATATTAATTTTCATAAAGTTTTTTTGTGGATATTGGTCGACATCCTGCTGCTTGAAAAGAGATGGTGATAATCTCACTGTGTCTTTAGTTATTATACTGTTTAGATATTTCCACACTTCAATATGACGACATCGTCACTCACGTCTGCCCTATCATCATCTCATCATCCTCTCTAATGAAAGGTTTAAGGCGCTACAGAGGTCAAGACTGATATACGTTTAGTTTAAGCACGTTGAATGCAACGTTATAAACCATAATCCGGTTTGTTCGTCTTTGGTAATAACACGATCAAGCAAATACTTGAATGACGTATGCACAGCATGTATTTATTTCCTAATCACACCAAAATAATTTTAATTATATTAGCCCTTTAAAGTCAGACATGGTCTTTACAGATTTTACTTTGGCTAACGCCAGACAATTTCACTCGTGAATGTGGACGCTCCTGACTTTAAAGGGTTAAAAACTATCTGTTTAAAAACTATCTGTTTAACCCTTTAAAGTCGGGCGCGGTCTTCATAGATTTTACTCTGGCTAACACCAGACGATTTTTCTCGTCAATGTGGACCCTCCTGACTTTAAAGGTTCCGCTAGTTTGGTTCACTGTACATATTATACTTATTTACTATTTTTCATACGAAGTTTCGTTGTAATGCTGTCTTTACTAGGATCGTCAAGTCGTTCAGTTGATATGTCATTAACTGTCTTGGAATATGATTTCTGCCGCCACTGATTCTTTCTTCAACTCTTATTCGGCTATTCGGATCTTGTGCAACAAATACAAGCAATGTATAATAAAAACATAGCACTAGCTGGAAATGTGCTAATATTAACAATATAGATTTCTAACTGCACTGGTAATTAAACTATTTTCGATTGAAACAATCCATGCACGCGCTCTGCAAAAACAAATATTCGATCATTATACTGTAGCAATTATAGCAATTAACATGACATGTCCAATATCATAGTGCTTCAGTTACGAGTTAACGGTGGAATTTTCGCACTACAGTGACGTACATAACGCCACCAAAAAGTGATAATTAAGAAAATCAATATTTAAAGCATGCATTATTTGTTTTCGACACAAACAATTGCATGCATGCCGACTGTTTCTACTCAAAAAGAGAATATTTTTTATGAACAGTGATGAGTTGTGCAAATAATACCGATCGATTTTATTGACAAATTAATTTTTCGTCATGTCTTTACTTTTTATGAATACACTTATCAAATAGCTACTTGTAACAAAGGGGGCTGTTTTCCCCAGCGTCATTTCGCCCTTGAAGAAAATATACATATTTTTCATTTCAGAGGGTTACAGCAGCGTAGCGTAGACAAACTTTGTTTACATTTTGAACTTCTAAATTGTAGAATATTGTGTACTAACTGAATATCTATCACTGTTTTGTTTTGGAATGCCCCCAAATGATAATATATACCAGAATTTATTTCAAAAAGCTCCAAAAATGCAAAATGTATACAATGTTTACATCACTGGAGCCCGTTTTTGTTATGAGCAGAATCGATGTGCGGAAGCGACTGTAACCCACCTTTATCCAAATTTGTTAGGAAAAAATTGCGAAACTAAACTAAAGTTGATTATTAGATACGTTGTTTAATTTTTAGCCGTAGACATCATGCATAAAAAGACTTGCATTGCAGCGCAACTTTTGATCTATTTGTTTTCACATACTACCAATTTGAGAATGTTCTACCGACTGATAAACAAATAACGCAATGTATCAGGAATTGCAAGATGCAATAATGACCGCACTCTCTGGTTATTACATGCACGTAATGACTAAGCATTACTTTGAAATAACACCGATATGGTTGCGCTCGAGGGGGCTCAATTGACATAAAATGGCTGTGCTACATTGAAGAGTTAGTCATATGATGCATGTCTGGTTCCCACATGAAGAAAAGGACGTAGTATCACTAATCAATTTAGTTAAAAAAGTATTTCGTGCACTTGGGGCTTCTATTGACATAATATCTCAGGTATAAGCCCCATATCCGCGGAACAAATCCCCCAGTGTGACAATATAATTACCTTTTTAACTCGTTTGTTTTGCTTCGAATGATGCAATTAATCAGTCGTAATAAAAATGTCAGTTTAATATCCTGATACTTGGCAAAACTGAGATATTGTGGCGACCTGTTCGTAAAAGATAAACGGGGATATACAGGTAAAATGGTAGAGATAATACCAGAACATGTGCTATTACAGTGAAGTGTGGGAGAACAGCCAGAGGCAATATTCATGCTATATGTTCACGTGTATACACAAATTACAAAATCCCACTGAATAAAGGTATTAATAATGCAAGCACGCGTCGAGTATTCCTGGTTTAACATACGTCATACATCATCATCATCAGTAATTTTAGCTAAACACTGCCGCAACACGTACAACTGGCAGCTTACTGTCAATTTACGTCCATTAAAGTATGTTGGAAGAAAATCTCGACTCGACGGCTAATCAAGCCATCCTTTTTTGTATCACCAAAGTGTCGAATTCGGAAATTCTTTTTTAATTTCGAAATAAACGTTGTTAGATATGATGTTCCGGATCGAAGCAAGAACAGTTATGTTGACTGTTCACCCATGATGTTGTTATTGTTGTGGATGCTACTCTGACGTCTGGGGTTTGACCAGAACGTTATAAAATAAACCTATAATGCCACTTGTCTTCCGACTTGAAAGCAAATACTCACATGCAACAAATGCAGCACTATACCTATATATACCCATCTATCCCCAGAATTTGGGGATCAGATAATTGACTTTAACAGTAATAAAAATTTAAAGCACGAGTTCGCGATAAATATATAGTTACTATATGTAAATCTAGATTTTGTTCTTTCCATTTTTATTTTATATATCTACTCATAAGGTTTTATAGATCAACATGCAGCCTCAGGCCGCTCTCGATCACCGCATTGCAAGCGGTACGCAGTTAATTTAAGATGACGATTGAAAGATTTAAAACAATTCAGTGATCTTGCACTTCAACAATGCCTACGCAAGCGAGTTTGGTGTCGTAACTTATTTAATGGCAAAAGTCATATATGACCCAATACATGGTGATATCATTTAGTGATGTGCCCAGGGACCCAATAAATCTTAATGCGACCCTGGATATATGAATTGGATTTTTAGACAACAGATATTTGTTGTATTTTTTAAGGCTGCTTTTAAGCCTTTTTGTCAAAACGTTTCCACCTCATATATTCACTCGCGATGTATATACTACATACTGCTAAGAAAGTTAAACTACACGGTGTTTTGTAGCTTGTTATATATGGTAGAACGCTGCACCGGTATCGCAGGGCCGCTGATTACAGACAGTCCAGCCGGAGGGTTAACAGATGCATTTTCGCAGCTGCTCACGGTTGACCTCTAAAGCTGATTCTGTAACTGTTGATATGTTTCTTCAACAACCACTACAAAAAATTCACTACTAGTTACAAGAAAAAGGTACCTAGTGACATTTATAATGTCCATTTTGTCACCCAAACAGGCGATTTTAAATAAATCATATCCTAGGAATAAACATGCATATCTTTGGAAATCTGCCATACCACTCACCTGTGCAGGCAAGGATAACACAAAAAATTCTGTATTTCTGTAAATCTGTAAAAATACATGTAGTTAATTCGCTATCTTCTTATGTTACGGTAGACTAACGGGTTTTTTATCAATAGTGTTGACGACGCTAAAATGCGGAGGAGTGGGGCTAACAGTATGCAAGGCTCGTTTTAATGTCAGCGTAGGCTATGTCAATGAGAAATTCTATATCATAAAAACGTCCGAAAATATATACAATTCGTATTTGGAATGGATACGACTGAATTGAATTTATTTGCCACAATTTACTAACACTACATACAGAATTACATAACATTTATCTAGCTACTGTGGCGAGATGGTCTGGTATGAGAAAGGTCTATTTGATTTAGATGGTCAGATATGAGAAAGGTCTATTTAATTTAACACTAGAAATCGTCTCCATGCGAACCAAAAAATAACACAAAGAAACAATGTTTGGGATTATGATAGAGCGTATTTCGATGGAGATAATAAGCTTACAAATATTAGAAAACACCTTGTCACCTGAACTAAATAGAACTATTGATAAATGTTTCGGCAAAAGCGAATGCATAGATGTGGAGCTTTTATAACAGTGAACTATGAACTGATGATTATTTGACGGTGAGCAGCGACACAGAAGTGCGTGAATCCAGCAAGCTAGTCACTGGCAATATGATCAGATTACGTTCACAAGTTTGTGACATAACTGCATGATTGCCAAAGTCATACTCGACAAGAGGGTCAGCCTGGTCGATGACCTGCAGGTGGCAGGCAAAGGCCCCCGATCAAAGGCACCCGCTTTTTTAAGGGATCTGAATGGCCAAAATATATATTACTCATTATCTCAACTGTGAAACTATAAAATCGATCATCAGCAACTAATTCAAGTTTCAGTAAAGTTTGCATACCATACTATGTACAACGAAAACGTCGTAGAAACAAATCGGGGGATCGGATTAGTCGGGCTTATTTTACTTCCAACTTCAATAATTGTTGCCAGAATGTTTTTCGCAAATTTACTATGCGCAACAGTACTGCGATGTTGGCACTTTAATTACAATACCTTTCACCAAATTCCCAAAGATAGAAATATATAACTTTGATTTCCCTCGCATCATATTTCTCAAATTTAATTGCTGTGACCTCCCCTGGGTCCCGTAATTAAAAAAATAATTGAACTGCACTCCAGCAATACTGTATGGACCAATATTGATTTCTTAATACCCCTAGTAAAACGTATTCAGGTTTAATACAAGCGTTCTCAGCCAATGAGAAACCAGTACGAATGATGAAAATTGTATTAAGTATAATAACTTATTTATAGCCTGCGGCGATATGATGCAAATTACACTCGTTTTGTCTTCAACACAGGTTACCCAGCAACCGTCATCGGCCATCTTAAGAGATATAAGCATATATGATTAGGAATTAGAGATAAAAACTTATACCTGAGTTGGTTACCATGGTTGTTGCAGAATATTATAGCTTTTTAATGTTATTCTGAAAATATATTAACTTATATTCTCATACTCATTAATAATTTATGAGAAAAATATGATAAAATCTATGTACCATTTTACTAATCGGTGTTTAGGAATCATGCAATAAAACAAATTTACTTTTGATTCTTTTCGCCAAAGTACTTGTTCCGTTGTTCGTTTAAACAACAAAGTGTTATAAAAATCATTTCACAAGTCAGTCCAGGATCAATACACAGACTGGTTGTAAGACTGAGAAAAACCTTGCCCTAACTAGTTTTTCTGGTATCGAGAAAGCAATTCTACAACATGCTTGTGTTTAAAACACATATAGTTGTGTTTTGTATATTTACTTATACAAGATGGCCGAGATACCACACAGGTCGTCTGATTATATGGACCTCCAAAGTTATCTAAATAAACATATCAATTAATAAACAAGCAACAAACGATAGCGCGGATACTTATAATTAGGTAAAGGAAACATGACATATGTGTCCGAACATGTCTTGCTCAAATGAAGAGAGGGTGCCCCTATGTGGTAAGGTAACCTGCAATCCTGTGCAAAAATGTTTGAGACAAACCCCTCGAGGGCCAGGGGTAACTTTTTGAGTATCGTATTTTTTCTTCTTTGCACCTCTCTCCTTCGCAGAGGCTTCCTGCATGGCAGGCATGAAAGCGACTGAAGAGCTATAATTGAGTGCTGGATGGTAACGAAAAGGATACTCTACCAAGTAGAGGCTTCCTATCGTCAAGGTAGGGGCACCCTTGCCTTTGCTTACAGAGGCACCCGACTCGACATGTAAATAAACAGAACGATATAAACACGCACATTAATTAGGCTTGGCCTGCTATGTAAGGGCACCGTTCGTTTTGGTATGAACAATGAGCTCCATAAGCTGCCATTATGACGTCACGTCAACAGTTGTGTTACTATGACAATGACCTTGGTCTAATATTGGAGTTGTTTGCATGGCTGAAAACCACTCTAGACCGTCCAATTTACCGTTTATGGTATATTGAAAATACGTTACGTAAGCAGTGATACAAACTAGGCACAAAGCCAGAATTAGTCATAGAGCTAACTACTGCAATGACAATTTACTGAATGTTCTTCGAAAATTTCAGGTCTTGGACGTAATTTGTCGTTTGCTCAAATTCTAGTGTGTCCTCTGAGCACTCTCTGAGCACTGAGCAGTTATCTACCATGTACTCTCTGAGTACCGGGAGCACCTTGGGTGTGTGTGTGAGGCTGTTTCACGCCAGTACTTTTGAAAATTAGGCATAGCTCGCTCCCAAGAGACAAACCTGTCGATATCGATATGATCGCCCAGTGAATTACAGAGAATCTTCATGATCAAGAGATGCCGGTTTACTGTTAGTTATAGCTACAATACATCGTCAACAATATTTCCGTGTGAAAGTATGGCCAGCTGATGTCTAATTTAATTTAGAAAACCGGGACTACAAAATGTAAACTACCCAATGAAATTAAATTCCAAAAATTTAGTCGCAAACATTTTTGAATTTATTGTCGGTCCTAAACATTTCCCGATAAGGTTTTGATATTATAGTACTTGACCGAGGAGGCTGGCAAGGCCGTATCCTTAGAATTTCCCTTGCATTTTATTTTTTAAACGTGCAATGTTGTTTATTTGCGAATAGAACAGCGTAAATACTATTCACTTCAAGAAGCATATGCATAGTGATTTTTAGTAAAGATGGTTGGCACTAACGGTGACCGCACATCCTGTTGCACGAACACGCCCCTGTTGAACGTCATATTCCAGAATAAAAACCACCCACAGAAAATTTTAATACCGTAGTTTGGCTCGTGTTTTTTCATGAATAAATCCGGCAGATATAATATTTCCGATATTATGTCCATTTGCGAAAACTGCGGATACAAACAATTTCGATTGATCCTCTATCACCGTGGGAACAGGCACTTTGCAAAATGATTAATGCTGTGTCGAGAAATCATAGTAATATACGTGTGCCTCAGAAGGGATCGTAGAATATATATACCCGTTCTCATTGTAGCTCTGCCTTTACGTACACTTTTTTTTACACGAGACTCTATAAAGGCCCAAACACACCAGACCCGATTTGGCAACGCGACGCGAATTCTCGAACTTTAGTGACGGAAAACTTTTCTTCTGCTTGAGCCTTGATATTTTTCAAATATTCGAAAGCACTGTAACTGTACGAATTATTCTGTTTATAGATTTGGTAAAAACACCTTCAACAGACGTTTTTATTTACATTCGAAATCCGAATATTCGCGTCGCGTTGACGAATCGCGTCCAGTGTGTTTTGGCCTCAAATTGAGGCTCAATAATAACATTATAACAAATTATAAGCCACTCTGAAATTCTATTGCGAGTTTAGAAGAACAAGACTACCATCAAATCAGAGTTCAGACCAGTTTTGACTTTGTATATCGCAGAATAGTCTTTTGTGGCAATTATTGGAAAAAGAGGAATATATACTAACGTAAAAAATACACCGGTTAAATGGTTACGAACCACAGTGTACACAATGAATGAAAATGTCCTTACTATTTTACTCTGTCTAACGTTACCCTCAAACGCTCAACACGATTTCACAGTCAGGCAACCCGGACGATTTTCGCGGAAAAGGGAAAACTTTTAAAAAACAAGAATCGAAGAACCGGAAAGAGTAAACGTCCGTTAACAGCGTTTTTTATCGCAAAGCTCGAATGTACTGGTCATCAATATTTGATAAGGTCAGCTAATCATTTCTAAGACTATATAGGTAATCATCTGGAGGCAAGCCGACAACAATCGCCAAGAAGTTGCCAGTGAAACGCAGCCTTTACACTTTCCGGCAGCACAGACCGTCTCGTTAATAAGTTGAAACCGTTAACCGGTTGTTGGGCATTCGAAACCATCGCTCATTTTATGCCGTAAATTACGTTTACCGCATACTGTAGATGTTGACAAGTTTGGCAGACAACGGAACACGTGTTCTGCAACGTGGC
>JAOTOK010015557.1:0-24681 GCA_025770025.1 Virgularia gustaviana
GGGAATTGTGACTTGTGACTGTGAGCGTCATTTAAATTCAGGTAATTTCATTTTCGGGGCCCCCATAAATCGGGGGCGCGGGGCAAATTGCCCCCCCCTCTCTGCGGCCCTGATGCTTAGGCCAACCAAGACAATAAGTTCTTTTGAGGTTTGAATGATGATCATGCTTCTAAACCATAATACTCCAGTAACACCCAGCAACGTCACCATTGGTACAATTTGCTTTTTTTAGAATTACCCTGAATCTGAAGACCAGACGTCACCTGATGACTACCAGTCATCACAGACCGACATCAATTCTCTCTCGTCACACTCTATCTGGAGCCCAGTGCAACCACCAAAGGGTGTGTCTGTTGGAGCTGTGAGTGACAGCGAAGTCGTTGAGGGAACTGGTTGGGGGGATAACTCGAACAGCGCAAGCAGCAGTAGAAGCAGCAGTCGGTTAGAACTTTCAAGTATCATGGAAAATGAGAAGAACTCGTCGTTCCTCCAAAGTTCGCCGCCCCACAAAGCAAACGGAATCGAAGTAATGGACCGAAATGTTGAGGAATACCAGAGTTCATGGTTATCAACACGTGGTGCGCATAGTGCTCCCTCGTCGCCCTCACTCGTCAGAGCACGTGATCAGCGGCAGAAACAAAGCCGTCCAATCACGGCTCAGTCTAACTCGTACGATGATATGAGTGATCGGCTGTGGTCGCGTCGCAGTGATGCCGGGTCATGTGACACGAACTGGAATGATGGCATCCTTGAACCAAATTCTATGTCGGCATCCACCAGTGTGTATCGAAACCATGTCAGTGAAGCAGATCAAGGGATGGTCTTAAACTCGTCGCCTAAACTAGGTTCCTTAAAACAATATGACCCAGCAAATGTCAAATGGAGTGACCCGTTGCTTGACCGCGCCGTACTAGCGCTGCTGGAACGGCTTTCTCTCGCGAAATATAACCAAACGTTTGAGGTACATATTTCGTTTTATTTTCGGGTTTTTTTGTTTTTCTTTTGTTTTTTGTTGTTTTGCTTTTGTCACAACGTTTCACGTCGCTTTCAATTTGGTTGTCCTTACATTGTCTTCGTTGACTGATATGTACTTTCATTTTAAACAGGAGAATTTTATAACGATGGACAAGCTCCTGAATATGTCTGACACGGATTTACAGAAGATCGGTATTCCGAAGGTATAAATTATAAATTATATAATTTAGATTATTTGCTTTATAAAACATTCACAATTAAACACAAGTTGTGTATTTCAGAGGTGGTGGTTCGGGTCCACAGTGAATATTGCCCGTGTGGCCGGTCACACAATTTTGCTGCATTTCGAGTTGTAGAAAAGTAGTCTTGATCTCTACTTTTTGCATTGTCGTGCAACAAAATTGTCTGGTGTGGCAAGAAAATTGCGAGCATGAGGCATGTCATTGCAACTTGTAGTGCAACAAAGTTGCGCAACAAATTTGCCTCGTGCATGGCCGGGCATTTACCTTTGCTAATTCTCTAGCTAAAACCTCACCCATCCAATTATTCCAAGCAGGATGACACTGATAGTTTTCGATTGGTTTACTGCAGATAATATATTTCTCAAATTGCATCATTTATAGCCGGCCCTTTTACATTTGTTTGTGTAAGTCGATTGATATTCATATATTTCTAAACTCTGGAGCCGCTTGCGCAAAGGTTACGTATAGCACTATCCAACAGATAGCGATGTTTTTTAACCTTTCAAATTGGCTGTTCATCAATGTATTTACCTCAAATTAACATTTCATATTTTTAACTCTAATTACATCTTAGGATTAATTCTAGGGTTCAGATCAGTAATCTCACAGCTTTTACGACAATTTTCCAAAACCTAAAAAAAATCGCATATCCATAGTGCTACCGGGTCTATGTGCAACTGGCCTCTGATAATTAAGTTTTGATGTGATTGCCAACCATGGCAAGGTTTCCTCGGTCAAAACTATCCGCCATATAACATAGTCAATAGAGTAAATGGTCTGGAAGCTTCATACAAATTCAATAGAACTCATTATCTATGTTGAGTTAGGTTTATGCAAGTGTTGTGCACCTCCGTCATCACGTGTCCATGTATTTAGCCGCCATCTTCCAATGACGGCATCCAACGTGTCTATAGTTGTTCAATCTTACTGGTGAGGGACCAAGGGCGGTTAATCCTATTGGTTGCTTGCGTAAATATACAATAGGCACGTGATAACGAAGATGTACAAACTTGCATAAACCTAAATAATAACAGATAATAAGTTCTATTGAATTACTGTGAAGCTTCCAGACCATCTACTCTATTGACTATGGTCATAAGTACTCAGGAGATATGTTAGTTTTTTCGGTAACTCTTTCTTGTATGATTTTTGTAGGGTCCTAGATTAAAAATTATGCACGCGCTTCCAAGAGGTAGGTTTTAATATTACTTATCTTGTTATGGTATTCTAACAAACAGAGTTAAAAAACATTAATGATATGGAAAGACGACACGATACTGTGTCCCCGATAATCGTAATTAGAAAAGAAGAGATTTCCTGGTGCAAGAGTTGATGTTCGCGGGCGTAAATATATTTTTGGCCCGACTCAAACTCTATTCGCCTTTGCGTCAGAGAGAAAGCGCGAATACAGAATGACATCATTGGCCACTGAAGTTATATCAGTACCCTTCTTAATACTCAGGAAATAACGTCTTCAACGCAAACGAGTACTGGTCACTATCAACTGACACGTTTCATTTTCATGTGCTGTAGGTAACAACGGGATGACAAACGGACCAGTTTCTTCAACTAAAGCGGTCAACGATCGTGTGTCAAGCAGTGTATCTGTGCCTGATGTTCTCAATCAAGTACCAGGATCTGGACCCTCTCTATTAAACCATCTTCAAATGGATTCTCGTGTGCCGCCGCCCTCTCGCAATTCCTTTCCATCCGTTGTTCAAAATACGTCACAAATGATGCCAAAACAAACGGAACCGCTCAACCCGATGCTCCTGCCCTACCTATCTAACACATCAGTTGCTGCCCATCACTCCTTGTTATCTCTTGATAATACAGCTATGCCTCCAACGCATACTCCTCATGGTCACATGGAGCAGCAGTTAAATGGCTTACCTCCACCTCCTCAGCAACAGTATATGATGCAAGGTGTGCACAACGAGCAATTCGACCCGCAAAACTCGTATATTGGTACAGTCCCCCAGTATCAACAACCGATGTACTACACCAGGGCGCCTGGACCTTATTATTATTATCCTTAGCACATCTGACCAGAATTGTGTGTTTTATGGGAGAAAATCACGAACTCCCGTTCGTGTTCGAATATCGCAATAAAAATTGAGAAAAAAGTGTTGGCTTTCATGTTTATGCCCTGGGTTCTAGGCAGGTCGCAAATTAGAGGAAATTAATCTTAGATAGCGACAGCTAGCAATGTTCGTGCGTTAAAATACCGAGCGGATTGTAAGAAGGTTCGATAGCATAATTCAACCGAAAACAACCTTCGAAAAATTTACTAAAAGGCTGTAAAATTACTGATTTTGTCCAAGAGTGAATCCTGAGAATTCCAAATTAAACAAATCTTAATTTGAGGTAATATCTATCAACAACGAATTCTGCAAAAGAAATGAAGATCACTACATGACTTTGCTGTATAATTTCAAGACATAAGATCAAAGGGAAGTGTTTTAAATTTGTAAAAAAACCCCGAAAGTAGCTACAAAACAGGGGTATTTATGGAATTGATTATTGTTTTTTTGAACATTTTCGAGCTTTAGTTATTTGACCTCCAGTGTGCTTAGACCGTAGAAAAAACTAAATTGCAATGGCTTCAGTACGTGCTTTAGCGTTCCAGGTTATTGTTTTCATCACGCGTACGTCGCCCAAGGGAAAGTCATTTTGACGGATGGAAATACGCCGTGAGTACTTTGCTAACATGGCGTTGGTTTCGATGAAACAAAGTTGTGTTCTATGTTATTAAAAAATCTTAGAAGTATGCGAAGGTTTCTTGAAGCAGTGTATACGTGCAGGAAAGTCTGGGACCCTGGCTGAAGCAGTAAGTAAAAAGTCCGTCTTATGCCCATAGAGAAATTATTTATTTCTTCGAGTTCATTGAATAGTAAAATTAAAAATAATTGAACGAGAACGAGAATCGAAAAAGGTGGCTGGCCAAGTCGTTTGGCAAATCAATTTTAAAAGTAAGTGCATTTAATTTACATTGTTTACTTTATCTTATGAAATAGTAACGAAGTAACCGTTTCCGATTACTTCAACTGACAACTGTGAGCTATGATTAGTACGTCGTTGGTCTATGTGCACAAAGTATAATGTGGATAATGTCACCCAGTTAAACTTTCTTTTGTTATGTACTTCACTGTTCAGTGTTATTGTGCTGTAGTATAGCGCTTTTTTTGTATATTCCATAATTTATATCAATACATCTAACTCAATAAAGCAAGTGAAGACACAGATTTGCCTCGTCCCCAGGCGCTCGCTATATCGCAATATGGTGGCTTATATGAAGTAGAGCATTGCCGCGCAAAGGTCCATGGTTGGTCTAAAAATACACCTTAAACCACCTCTTGTCGCCTCCAAATGCGGCGTTTTAGGCACCCGGAGTAGGCATTGGTTGACAGCCACTTCCGGCGGTCCATTTTTTTTCGTTTTGGAAGGCATCAATCTTTCTCTCCCCAACTCTCTCTTTCTGCTGCGCTACAAAGATGCCTGTGGTCTGTGGCGTTTAACAAAAGAAATTTAACTATTATTATAATTATTATAATCCAAACAAACAATAAGATGATATATTTATACTTTCCTTCTTATCTTTCTCATGCTAACAGGTCACGCACACAAAGTATACACACTTTCATAGTCTAATACAAATATAGCCCTAATCCTACGTTTAACTCGCTACTATACCATTGCTTTTTACAACAAATGCACAAGATTCTTGTTAGTTTATATTACTTTAGTAACATGGAAATTGCATCATAAATCAAGTGGACGACCCGCGTTTTCGCTAACGCTGCTGCCTGCTCCTAGACATCTAGGATATGTTGTCTGAATTGTTTAATTGTTGAATGTGATGATCAATCCGTAAAGAATCTGATAAACTGTTAATAATAATTGAACGGTATAGATATTGTCAGCCTTATGGCTGTCTGAAAGCCTTATGACTGACTCGCAATTAAACATCTACTTGTAGCACATTCATTGCATGTATTCTTCCGTAAACTAAAAAACTACCATGCCATTTTCCCAGTTAACTCAGAAAATGTTGATGCACAAAATATTGTGTAAGTACAGTGTAGTGCATACGTTTATGTAGCCGCAGTGAAAGGAATTATAATACTACCTTAAAACATCTAAAACGATTGGGTAATTGGGCCCATGACAGTGATCAAATGTAAAAGGGACAACATACGAACACAAAACTTAAAAGCAATAACATGGACAGTGGTAGGTAGTTGTAGATACTCTAAACATACGACTAATCCTTACGGGTATTTCCTACATCTTTGGAGTTGAAAATATTACAAAAAAATTATATACATTTTGTTTTCCGTTCCTCTATTAATTGTACATTCTACATGATTCCCTTCTCGCGGACAACTTTAATTGAAATTATATCTGTTGCCTCCACAAAGCCCAGTTAACCACCATCGGGCAAATTGTAATCGCTAACAAAAATATACATTTTTTTTGTTTTGACAGCACTCAGGATGGTTAGGCACGCAACCCGCCCTTGATTAACAGAAAATAGGATTAGGATAGAATTAATGTGAATTGGTACAAATCATATACATTTATTTTTATCAATGACACGGTACGGTCACCTTGCCAGGAGTCGCCCCGGAAAGGAGTGGACTGACGATAATGACAAGATGTTGTCTTCACGATCAATTGCTTTTCCTCACGATCGGTTGGGCTCCTATTGTAAATAGTCAAAATATCTCGAAGGAATTCAAAATTTCTGGTTAATAGAAACCTTAATCGGCTTGCTGGTATTAAAATTAATAGAAGATGAAGTTTGTTGTCTTTGACGGATTGCCAGTATCCAGATAAAACAAAACTGGTCTTACAGTACTATAAGAAAACAAATAAACCCGTTGTCGTGCTCTCGTGCCGTGCAATTACAACACTGCGGACACATCCAAGGGGTTAATCAAACGGGAAGCGAGGCAATCACTATAAACCGCTTATTCCGGTAAGTCTGGTAGTCCCAATGATAGACGTATACCTTTGCTGTACGTAAATAATGAGAACAATCGACAACATGTAGCTACACCGCAGAAGTGTAGATATTTCGAAAGATTTTCTCAGCTTCACTGTATCAGCGTATACCTGTTTTGGAATTGGTTTGCTGTCTGGCTGACGTGAACCATTAAATAAGTAGCTATATGCGACCTCAGTTTGTTTTTTATACCATTGACACGGTTTCGTAGCAAGTATGCTATTGTACAAGGATGCAAGTGTATTGGCACAAGTATAATACGATGTACTAACTGCATGTGGTATGCTTCACACAAAATCATGTTCATATTACGTGTTTGTGATGTTTACCACAATCACGTCGTCACCGCTCTAGTTTAATTTATCATGCAATTTGTCAACTATATGTTAACACTCACAGAATGTAATCTTTATGGCATGAAATCCTGAAATATTTGGCCAGTGATATGGTAATGTAAAGTAGGAATCAACTTCAAGTTTTATCATGGCTATAAAGTATTTCTACCGAAAGATGCTTTTGTGAAAATCGCTTCACAGGAAATTGGATAGTGGTCTTTATTGTGCCACCCAAATTGTTTGAAAAAACAAGATTTTCTAAATTAGCGTGCCCTCCGGCATGCCTGATAGGGGAGTACATAAATGAAAAGAGTTTGTACATATGTGTAGTTTTCACTAAGAAGATCGCCATGCGTTCAAACAGTTCGTATCCACTGGAAGTGCGTAAGCTGAATTGCTCTATATATATTATGAATGTAGTAATTCAATTGGGTGGAAAATTATCTACAACTGGAATTCTCAGTTGGGTGTGGTCCCATTTTTTGACTTACATGGTAGAGTAACACAAAAGGCAACAATCAGAAAAGTCATAAACAGGACCAAATTTAAAGAACTAGATTTAAATAATTATTAAGAAGCGCCCGATATTTGCTGTGAAAAGCTTCAGTCACTCATCGAACATTAATTATGAGGAAAAAAAACGATCAAAGAGCAAAACTGAAGAATTGTATGACGATAGCAAAGAACTATGCTAGTGAAAAATCTCATGGATAATATTGATGGTAATCAAAATCAGTTTTGAGTAAATCATCCAATTTGACCAGTTTTTCACATGTGTGGTCCAGGTTATCAGCTTTTGCAACAGCAAAAATATGAATACAGTTAACCGCAGTACTTCGTTCAGTACAAAATACTTATAGTTTACACTATTTAACGCCATACGACTTTACTTCAAGAGGAGATCGTCTGCAAAGTAATGGTGCAATATGCAATAACGGTTAAAAAACATACAAAAATCTCAGATTATATCCATTATTTATATATTCCCTTATCAGCTCGAGTTTCAATATTCTTCTGTAACATAAAAGCGATAACGACATGTTTATTTAATGTCAAATGACAAGGCCAAGTACACCCGACGACCTCACAGAAATGATATCACATACATAAAACGTACAGTAGCTAATTATACCTCTGAGTTTTGCTTCCAAATGCCTGTCGTATCACTTTTGTATATCATTCTGGCTAGTGGCTAGAATGTGAGACGATTCTACTCGTCACTGGCACAAAAACGGGTGTGGAGTTGATACTGCGCATTCAAATAACGCGTTTAAGCTGGGTCGGGATAAAAGTTTTTTTTATTCCAACGCAGAACGCGTCATTTGAATGCGCAGTAGCAATTAAGCCGAATTCGCTTATTGTGGAGCCTCTAAAAACTATTGTTCTAATTATGGTTCGTGCATGCACTGCGTAATAGATCATGTGATCACGGAGCTGAAAAGGGTGTAGTATATAAGGCTCCCCGCCCTTCGCCTCACCTGCAGACTGGAGGAAATTCATTAGAGCCACCTTGAAGTCATACCCTTGGTAAAAGCCGAATCCTAGACTAGACAGGAAAGATAAGAATCGAATTGGAATGCATAAATCATGTTCTTAGAGCAATCTTTGCGTACTTTCATGATCTTAAAATGCATTCAATTTTATCCGATTTAATACAGATTTATGCATACTATCTACCATTGTCCATCAAATAGTATACAAGATTACTGAATGCCAGGATTTCATCAACAGACTCAATAGTTTCAGTCACATATGTATGTTTAAAGTTAAGCGATAAAATATTGTTCGGTAAGCCGCGATCATAACCGTGCATGACCTTTTCACCTCGGTCTTTCCCAACCCATAGATCTTTTTACAGTGCATGTTGACCGCATGACTGCCCATACGACAGTATGTTTGCCAAAATAAAACAATAGCGAATTGTCATCGTTTCCGCTAATGCAACTTTTTGAATTTGAATAGACCACTGAGATGTCGTCAGTTCTCACTTACAAGAGACAAATTAACTTGATATTATATAATCGATAATATAGTGTCTTTTCAGGATTTTAAAGAAAAGCTGTTGAACTTCCCAATAATATATTTCTTTTATAAATACTTTTCACTTCATCCGTATTGTTATCAGGGCCGATTCCTGCACGGTAGGCGAAATGAGAAAAATTTCGCGCGTCTTTTGTCTAAATTCAAAAGATTTTTCTCAAGTTCATTTCACTAGAGAAATCTTTTGAATTTGGGCAAAAGATGCGCGAAATTTTTCTCATTCTGCCAACCGTGGAATCGGCCCTTAATAGCGTCACCAATAACATATTAGTCTATCTTCCGTGTTCGCAAAAGAATAGTTATTATTTACTATACCTTATCATTTATTTGAACTAGTCCAGTTACAAAACACTGTGCATCACTGAGGAAGGATCACTTCATTCTTACAATACACTGTAACCGTAATTCCTGAGGTGAAGTCGACTGAGCAAATTAAATAGATTATTTTCAGTTATGGTCAATTCCAGCTGAATTTTGAAAAAAAGGAATTAATCAAAACAGCGAGAAAAAGCCTCTCCAAATTATTAAAGTTGCCAATTTTGCGTCCATTATTTCGGACAATTTGTGTACACAATTCCCGCACGCAATACAAATCTATATGAAATTGGCAAACTTTGCAAGCCTATCCTTTCCATATTTTTCAACATTATGCAACCAACCTTTGTTGTTTCACTAATTTTAAGACGCTCTTCCTTACTATGGTGATTAATTCCTTTATCCATGCTTAAGTCGTTTATAGCTGGAACAGCCTATATTGGGGTATACTAGTTATATTTTCGTATACATGCCACGCTGTCTTTGAGTGTTTCCCATGTTCTAGTGAGATAGCACAAAGGCATCACTAGCCAGTAGAGCCACTAGCCATGTAATCAAAAGCGCGATATTCCAGGCGTGGGTCGTCGTAACATATTGGCCTTGCCCTAGCCTGCGCGCCAAGCCCCCAAAACAACACAGAGAGCCGGCTCGCTGGCTAGGTGCTCCCAACCAAAACCAAGGAAAGTATTACTTTGAAGTTAACGTTGCCCTGGCTGATGTCGCGGCTGGGGCTCCGTGTTTTCTCAAGTTCTCTTCTGGTGACTGTGCCACTTATGCCCTTCAGATGCATGATAGTACATATTCGTCAAGAGGACTTATGAGACACTTGCATAGAAAGGTTGTTGAAACCAGCTGAGAAGTCCACACTTTCGTGAGCCACCAAGTCTGTCACTTGAACTAAACGCGGCTGAAATCCTCTCCAGAATAGAGACCTGGAAAAAGCCTCAAGAGGGCTGTCAGCACCATGTTTCCACCATTATTATGGGAATATAATACAATTTCATCTAGAGCCCCATGGCACTCGTTGTACTTCATAAAACTGCTCGCGTGTTATGAAACGAAAATTCTATAAGCATGCATCACAGTTTCAATTACTCAAGATTATCTATCGCGTTACCACGGTTAATTTACAGGTCATCGTGAGGGCGACGGATAATTGAATGAAAGACCACATGCTTGCAGTTGTCGTTCCGTCCCAGTTTGCTATTTCGACCTACGCCTGTGGGTTATATCCACTGACAAAATAAACTTTTTCTTGTAATCGTTTTGATTATTTATACAAATTGCTGCTGCTTATTCAAGTTGCTGTTTTGCACAACATTAAAACAAATTATTGCTGTAGCCCTCAGGTAACGTAGTAATAATTGCATGGGTGTTATTTATAATGGAGACAAGAATCGTTCACTGGTTATAAGCCTACAGCGCTCATGAAAGTGGTGCATGATACCGCATTGATTAACCTTAACCGAGATTTGAAATTGAAGTCTTGTCAATAAAATACCTACTAAACTAAACAAAAACCATTTCCAAAATTCCAGTAAGAGTTTAACGTAAGAATTGTTATGAAGTATTATATTATAACGGCCACTCTGCATGTTTTGCCCCAATGTGTCAAATAATTAAACATGGCACTAATATTTCAATTTACGTCTATAACAAACATCAACAAATACTCTTGTAGAAATTAATTGGTTTTTTTCACGGAAAGCATATTAAGAAGTGCTAACTTGATATTCATTAAGAATAGGAATTTCGAAAATGTGTTGACAAAAACTTGCAACAAAATTATGTCATTACTCTTTCGGTCGATCAAGTGACAATTTTTAGAGCAATTGTAGAATACCGAGACTCATAAATATGAAGAACGAGGCGATTTTGTTTCAAAATGGTGGACGGGTGGTTTGCAATTTATTTTACTGCAACTGGAGTGAACTTTGAACACGACGAATCACGATTTAATTCTATCCTGGCGATTCTCATAAAAAAGGAAAAACTCGTGAAAGAGGCCTTGAGTTTATTACGACAGTTCATTCTTCTGCACCTACCATTGTAATATATTTCGTTTCAACATGACCATTACCTCCAACTATAAACAGCTTCTCAGCTATCCAGTTAATGCCTGTCCATTTTGACTGGCATCCTGGGGCCTATAGTCGAATTTTGAGAAAACTATATTTTGTATCATTCGGCCTGAGATTAATATGTCAAAATTTTGACTAAAAATTGTCTTTAACTAACACGAATGAAGTAATAGTACAATATAATGGCTTTGCCTGTAAACGCTATAATTAAAATAGTGGGCCCAAAGATCTGGAACTTTTTTTTCATCCGGTGATTGCTAGCATCTGATGAGTTAGCCGGAATTAGCCATGATTATATAGTGTAAATATCTTGGCAAGTTGTAGTCACTCACCGATATACAGCTTATCTCCGGAAAAATATTTGGCAGTAACTTTAATTACGAATTGCGAGAGCACAGACATGAGTGACTAAATAAATTGTTGCTCGCTACAGAAAGATATTGTTCCAGACTCTCTATTGATCATGTTAAGTAACCTTCAGGCTCTACGGCATAATTATACCTACTAATAACCTGCGGCTTGGAAGAACAGAGGATGAATGATCGTATTGGCCTCTGCCCAAGGGACTGGTCCACTCCTTTTTGAGCTTCACCTCCTTCTTCCAGTTGTATTCAAATGTACATGTCCTTATTTTAATTTTACTTCTGGTTAAAGCAGTTCTCTTTATATTTTTGGTAAATAAAGTCGTTCTGCTATTAAAAGCCCAGGAATAACAGATATTTAATAACAATTAATATAACAATTTTCTCACGAATATAGCGACCAGTGTCATGACCGCGCTGTCATCCCGTCTTATTGATCAGTCAAAGACCTTGTAAATCATGTAATCACTGCCATGTTTTCTTGCCTGGGTCACCTTATCGCAAATTGCAATCGTTCTCATGAACTGGCCGGCAGCTTTAATGTCGCTGAACTGACCTAAATTAAACTCCCTTAACTGCAAAAACAGTTCTAGCTTGTTGCACAAGGGGAGTATACAGTAGCTAGAATACTTTCAATGGCGCTGGTTTTCTTCTATATATCATCGGGACGATATCATCTGAGAACTGAGAAATGGAACAAACCATAACTACTACAGCATCCAGTTGCATATCTAGACTTACTCTATTAAGGCATTAGAACACCCAAATATGTCATGTTATAATTACCCTGGGAATCTTGGGTGGCAGTCATTAAATAATCTCATTCAAGATTCTTCACAACTTATTTATTTTCGTCGCCGCTTTGATATATCTGTTGTAATCCAAGAATTGCTTCCAGACACTCCTTCACATACTACAGAAAATGTACTGCATCTGCACGCAAACGAAGCATATGATGAGATCACTATAATTTTATAAAACGTTTCACGTTGCTCAAATAGGAAGTTAGAATCATTATGTTTCCCCAACCGCAAAACCTTTGGACACCTTTGCATTTCCGTCCGCTTTTTTATCTGCTGCTTGTAATAATAATCATGAACGCCCCAAAATTACACCACACAGCAAAATCAAGCAGCTCAATTGTAGAACATACATTCGAAGATGTATAGTAATGTGATTTGAGTGCCGAGAAGATTGCATAACGAAAAATAAATGATTGTATGCGAGCCTAACTGGTGGTTAAAGAGACTATTATCACACAAGTAGGCGCGGCATGTGTTACATACTTTCACCATATCACCACTGGCTCTTGACCCACGAAGGGGTAACGACAGCGCCAATCTGTTTGCACGTTCATGCCTTTGCGCTTAATTAGGAAACCGTGAAGCTGATTGGATAAGCAAGTTTTTAATCAGTTTGCTCAATAAATATCCACACACTGCACCAGTGCTCCGCTCCGATCGTGTGTTCAAAGGCGGTATTTTTCTTTGCAGCTTGAATGCGAACCAATTGGTTGCTTTTTACGACCAGAGGAAAAGTTATCGCATAAGGAACGTGTGGGTGAGGGAGATCTCTTTGGAGTGACATTTTGGGCTGGTATTCAGAAATATAAACGCCCATCGACTGTTCATAGCTTTGTTAAGCAGGCTGCCATTGGAATCAAACGGTCAATTTTGTGTAACGTTCCTGCGAAGGTAAGGGGATGATTTGATTGAAAATAGATATGAATGGTCGTTGTATATAAGATAAGCGATAAACATGTTAAGTACTGAAATAAAGGGGGATTTCCACCAAATTTGGGTTGAATTGTTAAAATGTGGGGATAATTTCAGTCCAGGCGATGTATACATTTTTGCTGGGAATTGGCGATTATGTTATTTATTTGAGTCCAATGCATTTGTAAATGTATATAGTATGTAATTTATTAAAGAATATTATATATACATATTGAGAATGTATAATATTAACTGCATTGATGTATGCTACTTCTGTTAGTGTTATGTGAAATACAAGTTTAATAAACGAATAGTGTATCTGATTGCGGCCAACAATCTTAATATTTGTATAAATTAAGTAACGTTGAAATATTATATTTATATATGTGTAATAATGTATGTGATACACATTGACCTAGTTTAAGATCAGGTTTAATAGACTGTTTTGTGCGCTGAATTATTTTGGTGCTGAAAGCTTGCTCGGAGTTATATTAATTGCTCAAGTTTTCAATGACTTTATAGGTTCCAGATAGTTTGATCGTGTGTCATGTCACTGCCAGTCTGGATTATATTCACCGCGGTGCTCGCCACAACTCGGGCGGTAAGTCAACATTCTAATCACTAAATCACAGCCACGAATCTTCGCTACAGGGTTTCAATACACTTCATTCTGATACGGTAATTGCTCGGTATTCGTCTATCAAAGACATTTTGTTAAATAGAACAAGTTATTTTGGCTGATGATCTTCTACTGCAGCGGTGACGTTTTCTTTTTTCCGATATTACGTTTCTATAAAAAGGCATGGTATAAAAACGCGAAATTCTCTTATACACACACGCTCTGTGCTGACCTTCCCACCAAACTATATATATACGTCTCCCAAACTTATCCCCAATGACTCTTATTGTGTAATACGTCTGGTTCACATTTTCGGGCTTTTTATTATTTTAATACGATTATACGAGTTGGAATTCGAGTTAAGAAAGCGTATGGAACCCGAGATTTTGCTGGGTGAAATTATTAAAACCTTGCAACTTAATATGAATATAAAGTTTTGTGTTGCCATACGATATCGCGCCGTTTTCGTTATGCTTTTGTTCCCAGGTCATGATGGAAACGCGCACAAACTACACCCCGGGTCAAAGAGGATGGTTACTTAGCACTGAGGTGCATGTGCAGACTGCGTTTCGCAAAGAAAATATTATTGTGTATCTTTAAGACATCTAAAGTGAATTTCCTGTCATTGTCGGCTCTGGCTAACTCCCTGCTATGAACTGTCATAGCTACCACACTTGGCATACTTCTGTTTTTCGTGTGAGCGACGTTGGTTACTCTCCCCGTTTCAACCTTTTCGACCTTCTACGTCACTTTTAGTGATCTGGCTGATTAGAATTAAACATGATCACTAGCAACTGGCACGAAATGAAAAAAAGAAATTTTATGTTTGCATGCGGTAATCCACATATGCTTTATGTAGGTAGGGTGGTTGTTGTTCTAAGCCATCTAGTAACTTGATGCCAAATGTGAAAACGCCAGGAGATACATTCAGGAAGTTGTTGTGCGTCTCCTTAGCGGATATCCAATAGATTTTGGCAAACAACATTTTTTTAATTGCCGACTGAAAAATTTGGAGTTTAAAATATCGTGCAAACTGTAAACATCGCAATTTTGCAAACGTTTTTCCATCCATTCGATTCTTTGTGTTTGTTGCCTATGCAAAAATCTAATAAATGTATATAAGGCAATTGACAATACAAAATAAAAGAAAATGTGAATAATTCTGCGAGAGATGTGCTTGTACTCTTTTCTACTTTTAGTAAGACCTTAAATCTCTTAACCCTTACACAAATATAACGCCTCACTTACATGCAAATTACACAACTGGGGTTCGACCATCAGACAACGAACAATGAAATGTGGTAGGTCCTAAGACGAACCTCGTGTTTCCGTCTTGTCATTGCCAATTCTTACTCGTATATCCATATTCATAAACATAAAAATAAACAGTTCGGTTTTCATATGGATTTCTGCTATTGCGCTCGTCGTTTCCTATCTTTATAATCGTTAAACGTTTCTTTCGATCATGCAATAATCTCGGTATAAACTATATATTCATTTGCGCCGAGTTAAACACCGTGACAACTGCTAATAGTAACAAAAGTAAGATTCTCGAGTCAAACTAGAACTCTTAAAGCAGGACGATATATAATAACAGTTGCTCTACAAAATTGAAACAAACCAGACTTGTGATTGCCATGATAAAATAATCGAATAGGTTTTAAAAATAAAACAATCAAATTTTTAGCAATAATACAAGATATTTTTATCTATATAACGGTAAACACTAGCAAATTACTTACGAAAATAACTAGTAAATATTGTTATGAAATCTTGTTAAATGTTATGATTATTAGTGAATGTGCTGCAGAGAATTGGGGTCTCCATTTTACCCTTCGTGAGTGGTGAAGCTTGGGAATCTGATCCATTCCTGTTGACGGTTTTCGTGGCAGAATTGTTTGAATTTTTGAATTCTTTACCTACATTAAATGGCTGATCTTCTTTTAGTACTCAAATGTATACGAAATGTCATTTGATGTGACCTGTATTTATCCTTGACTCGATGAAAGAGGCAAAGTGCGCTCAGCGGTGTAACCTTGCACCAGCGGCTTTAATTACAAATGCCTGCCAGTGAAGGTCGCTCAGCTTTCGTAACACACAGAACATTTTCTATAATGGCAAGGTCCTCGCTCGTCCGCAGAGGACTCTTTAGATCTTTTATATTACGCAATGCTGTACATAACGTTTCAAATTTATTCATGGAAAAGGCACGTGAAACATTGTGTATTATAAAAGCTCCACGAGACGAGGGGAGCGTGGCGGCTGAAACTGCGCGGAAGCTTCTGAAGCACAACCACTAAGCCAAATCATCATTTGTCTATAATTACTGTTATTTGAAATGCTACAAACCAACTTAAGCCTTAAAACCGTCAAAACAAAACAAGAAAAAACCATTCGCCCGAAGCACCAGCAACCTCTGCATTACTTTTAGCTTTGTATGTCCACAATTAATTACTATGCAGTCACACTACCTACGCAGTATCTGCGTTATTGACGACGTTTTTTTTAAAACACTAAAAAGGGTTAAGGGGATATTAAATAACACTTGATATAACCAGAAATCTTGACGAAATTGTTTGCATGGCATATTACGGAAAGTAGAATATGAACGGTACATGTTGACTGTTCTGCTTTGATATTCACGTTGCTTTATCGCCGTCTAAGAAGTTTTTGAAGTTTTTCGCTATGGAAAAAAGAGTGAAAGGGATTGCTTTCGTGCGAAAAGCATGCCACAGAAGGAACCCTCAATTAAGTCAAAACCACTTATGGCTTAAGGCGTGCAATATAAGGCCATGTTTTGATGGGTTTTTTTTTAAATGGTTGCGTTTCATTGAAATTTGTCACATGGGTAAAACGCAATGTGGCATGGGAACCTTAATACTATAGCAAGTTGTGTCATCACTTGCATGCGGTACTGTATATAGTGAAATAAATATAAAGAATAACAGAAATATGTAGGTTATATTTCATAACCTTGCTGACAGACATTCTCTCTTTGGCATCACTGGTGCTACACAGAGTAGAATATTGCTGAAATGTACACCAGTCAAGTGTGACCTATACTGTCACTGAAACTTAATTTATAGACGAACTACAACATTTAATATGCGCACGAAAGCGCCAAGGCGGGTCTTCTGATCTATATAAATGTGATACGGGTGGCTAACAAAAATTCCTTCTGCTACAAAATCGGCTTAAGCAACCACTTGTCATTCGTGATCGTTCCGCTGATTACTTAGATACTTTGTTGGTGCTTGGGTCAAGGTATAAAATTCTCACGTTTGGCCACCATGAATAACAGCAATAGTCATTTACTTAACAGAGTGGTATAGCGTTTCCACGTGGTTAGGCCACATTTAATATTTAGACAGCCCTCCTCTGTAGCCAGGGACTCATACACCGTATATAAAACGCGCTTTCCACTGACATGTAGTATAAGCGTGCATGGGACCCGCTGCATGGGTTTCGTTTATTCAGGAACTTGGGACGGGCAAATTTGAACTTGATTCGCTCTTACGAAGTTGGAGCGCAAAAATAAACATGCAGTTACCGGTATTCATTGCATTTTCGGAGGTTGTGGCTTACGACGGTAGCTAGAATAACGTTAAGCACGACATGTTTTCAATGGGCTGTGTAATATAACATGTTAATCAGAATGTAAACTAATCTGCTAATGTAAACCTCATTTCTACTATTTCACACATGTGCAAGATCGAATATTTCAAATACCACGAAATCCTATATCATGTTACTGAACTTTTGCAATGTATAGTGGAGTACATTTCACGGCATTTTTACTCAATCCAAACCTAAGGCTATTTTAGCCTACTTAGTAAATTTTTTAACGCCTGAAATTATCCCAAAACGTGCGTAGTTTTAGCGGTAGATGGTATGTAAATAATATTGTATATAACGTGATGAAAAGAATTCCGACATGAAAAGGCGTCTACAGTCTATACTCCATGGATGGCTTTCTCTACAGCAGATAACTTTTGGACCTCATGCAGCTTATGAAAACTAATACTATATACTGTATATTGTATACTTAAAATTTGCAGACATATTAAGAAACCGACGTATGCTTGCAAATTAACTATAAGAGCGTAAAATCTTAGTCCAAGTGTGGCATTTCAATTCATATCGTGTTTTTGTAAGTACAAATACAACTAAAGTTAGACTGCGACCAAATCAGACATAAATACACGTGTATTTTATGTTATGAAGATGCCTTATAAACGAGGCTTTAAAAGATATATGTTTAGTTATTATGATTATTGTAGCATGATAGTAAAGTCCTATATGGTCCAGATGTTCTCAAGACTCCGATCACACGAGTGTTTACTAAGTAATTAATTGATCGTAATTTTTTTTTGTTATGGGATGCGTCATTCAAGACCTTGGTTCTCGCTCACTCCTGATCATTGACATCAGTTTCTAAAAAGTATCAATTTCTTAGTTAATGATCTGGGTAGATAAAAGAGTCTGTTGCCTAGTCATAGACCAGGGAAAATTAAAGATCTGTTTGTCCTGGGTTGAATGGTTGAATGTCTGTGAGCAACCCATGATTAAATTGTTATACGAGTGTTCTATTTTACTGTTTATTTCACTATTTAAGTCTTTTTTCACGATATTTGATGAATTCAATTTGTTTTTATTCGCCTACCGGACAACCAACCCTATAATTTACCTTGAAAGAAACAATGTCACGAAATTTTACTCACCAATGGGCAAAGTAGCTACTTTGTCTTCTAGGTCATCATCCAGAAGTCATGTAACAAAATCCCACGCGGAGCCTTTCTGTTAATTTCACTAAACGATCAATGTACGATTTCATGATTAATAATATTCAACACTTTAATATAATAATCTCGCGAAAAAGGAAGCTCCCGAAAATATGTTTGTTTCCGATAGCTGTCTACTTCCTGACTTTAGGGTAACTAGGTGCGCTGTTTCTTTAAAAAGGTTTACGCTATAAAATAATTTACACTTCGTATTCGTATTATTGTCGCCTAGGGCTACTCTGAATGTGCTTATGTCGAGATGCCTTGGTTTTCCTGACCTTTTTGTTTCGGCAACATGGCCTATGTTGTTATAAAATTTCGCTGATGGTTTATTTTCAAAGAAACAACATGTGTATTGATTATCACTACATGCAGGGTGTCGACGAAGCTTCCAGGACAAAGTTATTTAGCTAAGTGGTGAAATCTCTCCGAAAGGCCACTTAGCAGCATATTTTAAATTTGGGTATAACCGGATGAGCATGTGTTACCTGGGGTTATATGTCGTAGCTTTATGTGAAAAAAGGATTTTTACGTAGGTGCAGTATTCTGTAGCTCATAGAAACGAGATTGTAGTTCTCCTCATAAATATATTTGTATAAAAATTATGTTAATATATTATCACATAAACAAGGACATCAAAAAGTGTCTACTGATTGACACATTAGCTGACTGCAGCCACTAGTTTGTAGCGTTAATTATTCCTTGAAAAATGACGAAACCCACGGAATGTTAGGATTAGCGTTAGGCTTATTGGTAGAGTTAATCAAATCTAATACTTGTAATTGGGTTTAATTGTAAATACAAAAATGGTCGCTTGCCTGCTTGCCTCAGTGAACTCTATATAACCTGGAACGCTAACTCCGCCGCCATCTTTGATTTTGCAGGCAGACCCAGTGAACTCTATAAGGAGACCCACTCCTTTTTGCCAAGATGGCGTCGAAAAATATAGTTCAAACATCGATAAATTTAGTCATTTTCGCTCTCTTAAACACACGTGAATTTCCATGTATATAAAAATAGGACAAAAAAGCTTTAAATTGGTGCAATTAAAATGAAAAATGCTCAAACAACAACCAGAATATCGAACGGATTAGATGAAATTTACGATAAAACCGCGCGGAAAATGTTGTTTTAAACTGAGTTTTGAGACTTTCTGGGATGTGTAAAGGGGTACTATAGCATGATTTGTTTGGAAAACAGTTAGATACACTCAATAATTTGTATCCTAACATTTCAAAAATAATAAAAATTAACCGAATATTCAATACAAATTGTGCTGTTTGGCAATTTTTGGTGGCCATATTGGATTCAGCCAAAGATAGGGGGCCTAGTATGGAGTTAGCGTTCCAGGTTATATAGAGTTAACTGGTTTGCCTGTTTGCTTTTTCCCCTATAGGGAATTGCTTAACCGATGGCCATTAATTCGTCGCTTCTAATTACGAGAAAATAAGCTTAAGAAACAAAGGTGCCGTTTTTAATGGTTAAATAAAGGATCACCTATCGTTCTCACCATGTTGTTTATCAAACCAGGCTTACTGTACGATCTCCAACATGAACGCTAACAGGATTTTTCCTGCAGGGGTTTTAATGTACTGTAAATCCCATCTCAGTTATGCAAACGTTCCTTCCAGAAGAAATATCTTGAGGACACTTAAGCTGGATTTTCCCCTAATACAAGATTGAACTCTTGAGGGTTTGGAATGTCGCCTATTGCACATTTCTACACTAGTTAGGCTAGGGACAATTCAGAAATACATATAGTTGTTCAATATTGCAGAGGTCATAGTGCAATTAATAATTTACATTTTTGATGGTTTTGGTCGTCTTCAACACCACTTGCCTTTCCCGACAGTTTTCTCTGCATGTGAACACTAGACGGGACCCGGGATTCTTTATAACCAACTTTCAGGTTTACGCCTCACTGAATTTTCGCGCAACGCTGTTTTGCGAAATTGTCGACTACGTGCAGCATGGTACCCAGCATCGCGACTTTTATAGCGCAGTATCTGAGTCCAACGATGTTTTGCGAGCTTTTATAGCGAGATCAAAGAAAATGTGTTGTACTGTCGACTGAGATGTTTTGCGTGTGATAGTCGTTGCATGTTGCAACATCACCTTAATTATGGCGCCTCATAACAACAGACTACTAGAACATAGAACACTCTATCGTACTATTTACTGAGAAAGAATAGATTCCGCAATCCTCTTTAAACAGGGACAGCGACAACATGTTGATCATCGATTTTTAAATCGACAACATTTGCGCTACATTTTTTACTCAGCGAGCGTGACAAGTTTCTTACTCGATATTTTCCGCTACTGGTTTGAATGTTTTGCATGTTTGTTATGTTACCAGTGTAGCATAGCAGATGCCGTGAAAAAATAAGATGCTGTTGCACTAAAAGTATCGGTGTTACATCCGATTTGTATATACCTCTTCCTGTCGTTGATCGACCAATTAACAACTCATCAGAAAACGGTGTTAGAGTTGTCTATCACAATTCACAAAGCAGTTAAATAAGAAAGGGGATGCTAAATTTAATATCTCATGAGATAATATTACTTCTTAATTGGCGCCCATGTGACGCAGTGAACTCTAATTAATATAAACTGAAACGGTAACTGCAGATAAACTACACGTTATATTTACAAATAGTCAGTTTTCTTAGTGTCCAAAAATCTTGTTAAATCTCAAATGAAAGTATTTGAAATTTCTAAAACCTTGTTAGCAACCTTCTCAATAATGATATAAGACAGACCTTTGACACTCGGAGCACAGTGTTCCAATTGCGTAGAATTCAATGATATGACGGAACTGTGATGCATCACATGTATGAGGTGTACGCAACAAGCCCTCTTTCAAATTTTCAGTTTATTTGTAACTAGCAGGGTTTTGATTTTTGTAACGGGACAGGAGTTTATTCTATGGAAGTTTTACTAAACATGTTCATGTCAGAATTAGAGAACACTTCAGAAACAGGCTGTCGTTGCACGTATTAGAATAAGTATATCAGCATCCAACCCACTGACGTCAAATATTAAACCAATTAGGGAATAAACCTCAAGCTAATTAGGATTTATAACAAAGATATAATATAGTCTATGTGACTGCGAGAATGTGGCTCTAAAATTCTGAATTAATCTATGAATAACAAAGTCAGATCATATGATAAAATAGTCTATGTGTTTAAAAATCAATAAAGTTTGCAACAACGAGGTAACCCGTACGAACCATTGATTAAATGGCAATGGTACGAACGAGGTATAGGCACCAGCTATTTTTAGGAGAGCTGGAGCGAGGATAATCGGGCGACACATATTCACATATTCGTAGTTACATGTCGTGAAAACAAAAGAATGAATCTACCCCATGCATTGAACTATCTATCCGAATAATCGATCGTTCTTCCCGTGTCCCTGGCTATTTTCATGGCTCTAAATTTTCGAACGTAATAAATGTAATTATGTAATACAACTATAAAAACGCAAAATTTAATAAATATATTTGTGAAAACGAGTAAGAGAGATGATAAATTTAATGACGCTTCGATGCATCATTCATCATTTCCAAGTTGATAATGAAAGTTCGTTATCATTTTCTTTAAATATGACGTTTACAAGCATTTTAATAATGCAAATTACAAGCGTTCAAAAAAACTTACATGACATAAAATATATTACCTACTTGTCTATAACTTCTACTTCATGATAATGTACTACTGGAATAATTATCGACTTCAGGTCTTCCCATAATACCTCGGTCTTGCGTCAGTGATTGGTTTCACTTGATAACACATACAATGCACCATACGCAGTGATATAGTTTATTCGTCCATGATAATTCATACAATCCGCTTCTTCTGTTGCAGTTACCAATTGGAGACGTGAAGCTAGACGTTGAAAGTGGAGGTAACAACAGTTATGTCTATTCGCATGTTCATAGGTCTCACCATGGATTATTTACATCTGGATAGGAAAGTTCTCGACGTCATTCTCACATCTTTTGGAAGTGTGACGTATTTAGCCTAGTCTATTATCAGCATATTCGCAATAGGTAGCCACAAATATCAACTTAAAAGCCAAACACAACGAATCAACAATTCAACAACGAATCCCTTCAAAATAAACTCAATGCAGCACAATATAGGATGAGAAACGAACAAATAATACGTCACAAATTCAGCGGAAAAATCATGAACACATCTTCGCCAATTTGCAAACAGATTTTTTTCAAAGCCTTAGCAAAACAAACGTTAACAATTCCACCGTGAGCTTACTTTAATTACACCCACGTCGTTTGCATGTGCTTAATTATTTTACTTGTAAACTGGGTAAAGACGCAGAAAGGCAAATAAGATTAAGCACCCTACATCTTGTCAGCCATTCCTCAAACTCCGTCGTAAAAGCAGAAGCAAAGTGTCAGCCAGTGACAACATATTTTTTTCCATGCCACGTGATTGGTAGTTTCCTATCCAGTTGAAAATTAGCCATGATCTCATGTAACAAGTAACAACTGTGGACTTTTTATCCATAAGTATCCGTTTACCCTGTCTAACGCCAAACTGATGAGAGGATCCTATATATCTCCCTCAAGTAACCTCTTGGTTCCCTGCGTCCACATTGTATAACGCCGAATATAACATTTGGCCAAAACACGTCGGCCATTTTTCGGTATTTGACTGCCTACACCATGAGTTAGAGTACGACATTTTTGACGAAAGTTCAGTCCACTACGCCACGGTAATACTCACTCTGTGTTTACTAAGGCCTGGCGCCGATGATCATGGCTAATTGATTAAAAGCGAGCGATGATCTAACATTTTTCCAAAGCGTAAGCAAAAAGTAGGTATAATGTTGCCTTTGAGAGCTGGTTTGCATTGTTGCATGCATGCCCTCGTCTTCATAATTTCTCGACCTACGAAGTTCAACTAAATATATCTAGACTGAGTTTTCTACATTCAAGATTAGGGGTATCAGCACGAGGTAGTGAGAAATCGTATGAAGTAATATCGTTGTGACAGGTCAAATCATGACTATTCATGCAGCAATTTCTAAAACATTAAATATAAACGACAGTAAAACATACACAATAGGGATTACGGTCCTATTCTGTTTGGTATAGTATTAAATGATGCTGTTCTTTTTCTTTGCTTCACGGAAAAGCCCATCTGCATGCAGCGTAATCCCCGCAAAATATCTTCATAAAACCACAACAACCATTGCCTCCTTCAACACCACAAGTTGTTTATCGAAATAGAGTAATACAACAACATCCAGAAAACGTGATGAGTTGTTCAAAAATCGCAGCATTAACGAATTGTATTTATCCATTCTAGATGGCTCGGGAAAGCAAAATATTTCAACAGATCCCCAAGAGACAGGAACTGCAACAATTCAACTCTCTCCAGTCGATCTAAGAATAACGCAACCCACAAAAACGCAATCAACAACCCAACCAACCACAAATGACGCTACTCTAACAACTGAGGCACAATCAGCTGAATCTACTTCAATATCAACAACAGATCAACAACAGTCAAATCAAGTTCCTTCGCAAGTGGGAAAAGTTAAAAAAACTGCCAGTGGTGCAGCAACAACAACCCAAACTACACCAACCGATGCAGCGGAAACAACCCAAAATACAAGAACTGATGCAATGGCAGCAACTGATACAGCAGGAACAACCCAAACTACACCAACTGATGCAGTGGCAACAACCCAAAATACAAGAATTGATGCAGCGGGAACAACCCAAGCTACACCAACTGATGCAACAGGAACCACCCAACCTACACCAACTGATGCAGCAGGAACCACCCAACCTACACCAACTGATGCAGCAGGAACAACCCAACCTACACCAACTGATGCAGCAGGAACAACCCAAGCTACACCAACTGATGCAGCAGGAACAACCCAAGCTACAGCAACTGATGCAGCAGGAACCAGCCAACCTACACCAACTGATGCAGCAGGAACAACCCAAGCTACAGCAACTGATGCACCGGCAACAACCCAATCTAGACCAACTGATGCAGCGGCAACAACCCAAGCTACACTAACTGATGCAGCAGCAACAACCCAAACTACACCAACTGATGCAGCGGCAACAACACAAGCTATAATAACTAATGCAGCAGGAACAACCCAAACTACACCAACTGATGCAGCAGGAACAACCCAAACTACACCAACTGATGCAGCAGGA
>JAOTOK010015558.1:0-13044 GCA_025770025.1 Virgularia gustaviana
TTCTTGAATGAGTGCTAAAAAATAAATAAGGTATTTACCATTTAGGGTCGGTCCATACTGCAAAAATATTTTTTCTCTGTCTCAAAAACGTCCCTCGGCCTGCGGCCTCGGACCGTTTTTGAGACCTTGAAAAAATATTTTTGCAGTATGGACCTCCCAAATGGTAAATAACATATATGTATTTTCGGTGAATGTATATGTTTTTGCATTGTTACAATGTTAAACTCCTAGCTTTGAGGCTTCAAACACAGACGTGACGCAGCATACTGTACTTTGTATGTTGTATGTTTATAAAGTATATACAGTATATAGAGGATATATTTCGTGTAATTGGCGAGAAAATATGACTGGGGAAAGACTTAACGGAATTACGACCATCGGTCCCTGTGCATGGTACTGTGCATGGCATACGAATTTTACGAGTGTTTTAATTTGTAGTAAAACACTTATGTCTCTATAATAAATCTTGGTATTTCAAGGGTTTTGGAGGAGAAACTTTTGTATAAAGGTGGTATCTATTAATTCTAAACATATGCTGTACCTTTGATCAGGATCTCGTTTAGTAAAAATATAAAATCTGTTTTTCTTGTTGGCCGTACAAAATAATGTAGGGTCTGTCAATGATTTGTTTAAACTTGGATTGTCTGCTGCCTCCGTTTCCTGAAAAGAAATAATTATAAAGTCCAATTAAGATATAAAAGTGCACGTGCATTCAGAAAGGAATGCCACCACACCGATGAACGAGTACTGGGTATGCTGGACCAATCACAGCTCTAATTCCCTACCACGTGAGCATGCGATGCAAAACCAAATCGATGAAATATTTGAAAGATCATCGTTTCGGGTGATTAGCTATATCACTGAATCTCACTCGTTCCAATTATATAAATAATAAATATATTTATCTAATCGATTACCAATAATCAATATCTAGGGATTCGTCTAACGTCATCGTAAGTCATTGTTTTGGTGTCATTATTTATCACTGTGACGTCATCGTTATGACACCATCGAGATGACGTCATTTTATCCTCAAATTTAGTTGTTGCCCAGAAACTCTCTGCGGGTCTGAGTCAAACACATTACTTACCAGTGTTGCAGCCGCCTTTCCTTTATTTGGTTTTCCCTGATACAAGGCCAGACTAAGGAAACGAACATTCTCATTTTTACCAATAATACGGACACATTTATTCGTGTGAATATTGATGACTTTGATACCAAACAGCGTCGCATACAACAAAAAGAAACCACTCTCGTCAAAAGTAACGTTCGAGTATCTTAAGTTCTTCGTTTTTTCGATATCTTTTTCGATGGCCATACGACGCCCAAACTCCATGTCGGCCAAATGTTGACCGGATTGTTGCATCTCTGTGAACACTTGTAAGTCTTCATCAAAAACACGAATTTTTTTGCCAGATAAAAACCGGAACACGCGAACCTTACGATCCAGGGACATGGTGGCAAAAAGTTTGCCATCAGGAGAAAACGCCAAAGACGTAGGAAAGGTTTTGCACTAGAGTTTTAAACAAGTTAAAATTAGGTATATGCAAGAGACGAGACAACCATGTCGTAATTAATCTCATCGAATATACACATAAGTTCAATATTAAAACAATATCTAATGCTATGTAGTACAACGTTCACAAACATTTGCATTTTCCCCGGAGACAGGAAATTGACAACTGATTTTTGAAATTAAGTTTAGCTACATTAAAAGGTTAAATTCATAGCTCACCATAACAAACTCAAATAGATCTGTATCTGTTTTAAACTGGAATTCGATATTTGAAGGAAATTTGTAATCGCCCTTGCTCGCTGACCAGTATTCCAACATGCCAGCTTCGTCGCCAGAAACCACGACATCATAAGATGAGTTGTACTAAACAAAAAAAAACAGGTTTGACTTGTTCTCCAAGTATTAACCCCTCATATATTTGCAATGAAAACAATTTAACTGACGATGATAATTTTCACTTGAAAACCGCCGGCTTGTTTGCATGGATTATGCCATTGCACACCAAGCTTATGTAAGCACTCAGTGCGATGTTCAAGGGTAAACATTAACCGCGAGCAGTATTCTACCCCGCTTTCAGGGGTTGGTGGGGGTTTTTATCAATAATCACTTAATGCTTACTACCAAGATAATAAAAAAGTATAACAAAAACCTAATAAACATACCTTAATAAACGTGACAGGTTTTGTGTGAAAATCAACAGTATGTAACGGTGTGGCAGATCCCCGTCCATCGTAGATAAATATCTTTCCCGAATCTTTTTCAGAACTATTAAAAACAAATCTTAAATCATGTGGTGCATTGAGAGCAAATAAACAGACACAGAACTTTCCTTATACCCTACCCCTTAAGACGTGATTCAAAATGACGGGAAGTAAATAAAAGGCATTTTTGTTTCACATGATAATCACATGATTATCCTATAATCCAAGGATGAGATACCTAATCAGGGACGTCGCTCATGATAATTTTCCCCATGCAGTGCGTCCATATTTGTCGCTCGATGTTCCTTGTTCATGGCATGAACTTAGCTATTTATGTACGCCAAAGTTTCCCAATGTGGAATTAAACATAATGTATAGATGGAACTTCAGGAATGATTAGGGACTGCTAGGAACGATTCCTCCATTGCTGATGCCCTAAGATAGGTTGAAGCCAGTCACGCAGCTTTTGGATGGCAATTCACGAAAATTACACGCAATTACGCTCGACCGTTTTCCCTTAGTACTTTTTTAATGAACAGTTCTTGTTGAAAGTTAATAATATAAAATTAAAGATATTTGTGTTGTTTTGTTGTGAATTATGCTCGCTAGGATTTGACCGGCGCTAACTGTTTCTTGCGGAGGACTGGGAGTGCCATCCAAAGTTGCCTTCATTTCTCGCTTTGGGGGTATCGTTCCAGTTCTTTTTGAGTTCACTGCTTCAACTCAATGGACCACTGGATGACCACTGCAATTTCTCACAGTGGTACAACCAAAATACAAAGGTGCAAAGGCCCGATTTAAGAGGATGATGAGAGTTACAAACACGCTTTCGTTTTAATTTAGTGCCATACACCTTATGCGTAATGAGCCTGCAAACCAAAAATCTAGCGTGAAAACGAGGCTTGTAGGACAAACGCCTCTCGTTTTTCACACGTTTGTCCTACCAGCCTCGTTTTCATTCTACGTTTTCGGTTTGCGGGCTCATTATGCATAGAGTGTACGCACTGCATTTAATGGACATTCATCGACTTTCGCCAAATTTGAACACGTTCAAATGTTGTTGAGAGTGAATGAAAGACCAGAACAGTGTCGGTAAAACGAATTTCGAGTTTGCAACTTTCATCGACTCCCATCCTCATTTAATCGGGCCCAAATTGTATGTGGCGTATATATCGAAAGATACATTGCGGTTTCATCTTATTCATCTTATAATGAAAAGGAATCTAAACTATATTGTCAATATACTCCTGAAGCAATTGTATAATTTGTAAAAATACTGTAGGTTTAACCGACATAATTTTAGTAGTATAAACATTAAGAAGCGTACCAAGCTAAAGCAGCGACCGCCATTCCAGGAGAATATATCCACTCACATTGCCCAGGTTCATAACCAATCTTCATCATGTTAATCATATCTTTAGATATATAAAAATAGGTATCACTAGTATATATCTTGAACTACATCCTGTAACAAACTCTACACGCACAAAAATATCACAGGATTGAGCAACATTGTTGACTCAACAACCCCTGAACAGTACTGATATCGTGCTTAATCAGGGTTTTTGAACCAACATCATTTTTCATACATATGGCCAAAAAAATTGTTCATGCATGCCTGTTGACCTAACAACTTTGTTCGTGGCTGTTGGAACATGATAAACCATGTCTGTTTTAAGGAAATCGTTCTAACAGTTATGAACAACATTGCTATAACTAGCAAGAACAAAACATGAAACCAGGTATAAGCTTGCATGGATATTACCAAAATCACTAGAGCGTCTTTTCCGGAAGAAAATCGGTTTGCCCGGGAAAGTACAACTAAATTTCATCTTGGTCGACGAAAAAAAACTACAAGTCTACAAAATTGATTTTCAGGTATAGCTACCTTTATGTTTGCCATTTAAGAACGCCGTGGCTATGGTTAGAATAGATAATACAGCAAAATAGTCATAGAGGTGCCTTTCAGTATTCTTTTATGTGTATCTGAATTGGCCCTTCTAACCTCGTTTCAAGTAGGATTTGTTTTTAATTCCTGACACAAAAACGATGCTCGAGAAACTTACTGTAACTTTAATGCAAAAAGAATGATTAAAAGTTTTTGCACTCACCAAAATTAATAACATCAAAAACTTTCAGAGACTTGTCGACAGCAACCGAGCAAAACAATAAGCCATCTGCACTTGCAGCAGTACACCATATTGCACCTAAATAAGTACAAGAACGATCAATATAGTTAGCAGCTTTAATTATTTTGCAGATATGCAGTGAAACGTCAGTACACTGCAGTAGCTATATACATACAGTAGGCATACGGGCCTCCCTTTGTTTGGGGGGGGGCACACCATCATTTCCCCCGATTTAGCAAAATTCACATTTTACATGTTTTACATGTTATATACTATTTTTAATTTGTTTCGGGGGGTTTTGCCCGAATGGTAAATCGATATTTCAGAAAAATGCCCGAAATCCCCCGTGCCCCCCCCCCGGCCCGTACGTCCATGGCTACATAGAAGAGGTCACCCAGGAATTCACCCAGGGTACTGGTGGGCCTTCAAAACAACCAACTGCTTGTACATAGATTTGGAGTGAACTTCATTGAAATTTTCAGTTACGCCTTTACGTTTAGGTCAAGTCGAGTTTCAATAAATGCAACATGCACAAACATGCACAGGCTTGTTGGCAACTGAGTGGCGCAATTCGTCAATCTTTATTGGTTGACTGAAATGTTAAGAAAAATTTTAAAAACTTTTTTATTTGGAATAAAATAAATACAATTAGAAAAATCGCTGGTCACTTGTTTACTGCTTCCTTTACAGTTCACGTCATGTTTTATAAGAACTGACTTACAAAAATTAGATCAAGTTTTAGACTCTGGCGATCTGCTTTGAAGAAAAAATGGCGGTCACAGGGTCTTTATCGCGACCTTTTATACCATTTTCTAATTTCTCATTGCATTCTTATGTATTTCCCACTTCGATAAAATTCTAAACCGTTTTTACCATCTTTTGGAAAATTCTAAAGATGCAGTAGTGCGTAGTGCCAGGAAAGCTAGATGAGAATTAAGATGTATATCAAAGAAATCGTAATTGCTCACTATATAGGTGACAATCGCGCACCCATCAATTTAAGTATCTCCTCTACTTATTTTTCGGAGAAAAAATCCCGTGAAAGGTTCACACTAGGTTTTAGGGCCGTTAAAATGGTCCAAAATGTCCAGGAAAGTTTGTTTTGGAATGTACAGTACCCCGGATCAAAAACTTGCAGCATGCCTTAAAAATTCCCATTTTGATTCTCGCTTTGCTCTACGTACAGTACTCTTCATCTTTACTTGCTTCGCACGTCACTTACTCGCATTCTTTGCCGCGCAGTTAGAACGTAACGTGGAACGTCCCGGTATAACAAATAAATACATTAGGAAATGTCATGAATTACATCACCAAGACAAGAAATGTGTGACAGTGGGAAACAAAGCAACACAAGATTATGATTTACAAACAAGTCTGGTAGTTCTCTCAATACAAAAATTCTACATTATCTACAACAACACAGTATTTGAGGATCAGGGTTATGAAGCCCATTAGCTCTTTCCGTTCAGCCATTTGTAAAAACTAATGCTGATCAGCGAAAACGTTTGTTACAACCTAGTTACAACAGGGCAACAACTCAACATCAATCCTGATCAATATAAACTACACTATATGACATGGCTATACCATGGATGTCTGATCACTGGTTACCAGCAAAAGGAGGACACACACATTAATGTATATATGGTTGTTCAAACTTCATGTGATTATCTCACCTAGATGACTTCTAAAATGCTTAACAAATTCTATGCTATCTTCAGTTTTCTTCCAAAATTTCACATGACCATCGCAACTTGCTGTAATTAAAAAGTCAGTCCTAAAATAAAAATTCTAGGATGTTAGATACTGGTACTTTACAGGTACACCCTACCTATAATACTAAGGTGGAATACCCTGTACATGCAAGGCATGCATTGTACATGTATACATATTGTAGCATAGGAAGGTGGTGTATAGAAAGGGGGGAGATTTGCTACACGCACCGGGGTGGGTCTCACCCCAAAATCCTGAGAACTGACAGTCAGTCAAAGTGTACGTCTCAAATGACAAACTTGTTCGTCCTGATTGTCCCCAACTACTGTTATCATATGAAATGATTGTGTCTGTTTCTGAACCAACATCCTTTCTGTGAGATAATATTCAATTGTATTCAACTAATGCCCCAATTCCAATGTTAAAGAAGTGGTCACAATTCCAACATTCAGTAAAAAGCAAAAGTAAATTTTTCGATCCCTTTAAACCAGAGACAATGAGGTTCTCAGTAGCCTGCAGACTGCAAATGCAGACCCTCTGTTTAAACCACCTTGGAGGGAGTAGGAGGCATTCTTTACTGTTGATTCTCAGGCAAGGCATATTACTATATATTTTAGGGGGGGTTGTCAGATTAAAATGGTCCTAATCTTTTTTCCTAGGGTTAGGGTTGATTATGCAGGTACGGTTTGAGGATGTGGGCAAGGTCCATAGACAAAATACCACTGGCAGGACAAATAACAACTTTCTTATAAGATTTAACTAAAGTTTTATTAAAAGCAAATTTCAAATGTGTCAGTGTTGCTTACTTTGTAACTAATAAATGGGTTACAACATCTCGATGCATGTAACTTTTTTCATATGATTCTGAAGATGGCAGGTTGTTGACATACACTTGTTCAAATTGGAGGACTAAAAACAAAGGTGAATGGTGTAGGTGTAACATACAGTATACTGTAGATAACTTTCATCCAAGGTAATGTTTCTTGAGAGGCATGCAATCGCACATGCACACCTCCACACATGCCTGAAGATGCCAAGACATGTGATTGACATTGCATACAGTAGCTCGCCTAGAAACGAAAACATATGGTGCAGATTCCGCATGACATGTGTGTAAATCAACTTTTGCATCAAGTAACGCTCACTAAAAAAGCTTAACGATTTTGAATGCTGCCCGATATTATAGCGTTCTATGTGATTGCATGCTATCGCACACCTTTTTGTCAAGGCGAGTGATATGCTTTACTCCTGCAATTTTACTCAGGGGAAGGCTTGTTCATCCACAAAAACAGAAGTGCCAGCAGCGGTGCTCTACAATTTTCATAACGGGGATGAGGCTATCAATGTTCAGAGAAATGGGCATGTTGAGTGGGCGTTGTGAAAGGCATGGCTTCAAAAAAATCCATACAGATAATTTGACAGCATAGAGCAAGAGCTGTACTACGTTTTCATGCTAGATCGTTGAAATAATCTGTGTCGTTCATATTGAAATGAAATAATCTGTGCTTTAATATAACTATACATGTAGTTAATATATCATTTGGCCATAATTATCACATACACTCAATCATACAGGAAGAACATGCAAGGAAAACTGTTGTAAAAGATGAAATATGATATTTTAGCTACGGCTAATAAAATGCTGCAATGCTGTCATTATTTCTGATGAACAAGCTGTTAATCGAAATACGTTGTGACAGTTGATGGCCAACATGAACTGATGAACATCAATATGTGATCATGTGAAAGCCTCTTGACTTGTGCAGTCTGTTAAGCTGCAATTTTTTGCCACTTTCTATAATAAATACATTTAAGTTTAGACTTTTTTGTGAATACTAAAAACTTGCTTTCTCGGCTCCTGACTACAATATAAATATTTAAATGATTTGTATACAAACTGCTACTGAACTGTTGGAAAGTGGAAACTCAAACTGAATAAAATTAATATTCAGAGGTCAGAGGACGATAGAGTCTTAACTATATTTAATTGACTGCAGCTAGTTTTGCGACATGTATACCTTTCCTTTTCTTTGGTTTCCCGTCTGGGACTGGTAGTGGTCCAATAATTTCTTCATCGCTATCGCTATCCTCTTTAATGTTTTCATCTTTCCTTCGTTTTCTGCTGTTATCGTCCGCCATTTTGAATTCCCAAACACTCTCGTTCCCAATCCCAAGATCAGAAATTTTGTTAGTGGTGCCCAGGCAAGTTTATAATCGGTCATTTATTAGTCAGTAGAGGCAATCAAAATCGTGCGCAACAGTAAGTACTTGTACTTTTTATTAATTTGTTTGTATAGTCGCTAAGTTATCAGCTTTATATTAGCATATCCCATTACATTATTTTTCGTTATTGGGAATTTGTGTTTTTGAACACATTACTTATCACTATGACTAGCTTCGTGATCGTCGGTTTGTTGATCGTTTAGACAAATATATACCTCACAAAAGTTAAACTTAGGTGAAATTCAGTTTGAGATTTGACAAAAACTAACAAACGATATAATGAAAGTGCGGTAAAAGTTTTAATTTTAGAATATTTCTATAGTTTCGCGATAGGTGTATTTTCGCCGAGCAATATGAACTTCCGGGGTTGCGTGATTTATATGGAAACGAGTATAAAGAATAGGTCAACGACACGTACCTGCGCCCGTCATTTTATCTTTGTTCCATTAGTGCTTAAAACCTAACTGACTAGATGTGTAAACGTTTATTATACTTTGCAGGGCTTAAGAGGGTGAGTAGGCGAATAGTATGACCTAAGGGGACGGGTGCACCAGCCATTTTTACCGACAAAGTGGGGGTGCTTTGGGCGTGGTTTGGATATTGTTAAGTTTTATCAGTATCTGCAACTGAGGTCACTGCTTGATGGCATCCATTTCCTGCATGTATATGAATAAAAGCTAGAATTTTCTACCCTGCTAGCAGAGGTTTCTCGCTGTTAAGCCATTAGTGTATCAGCTCATTTGCAGTCGGTTATTTGCGTTGTCAAGTAGTACAACGCAAATAACCGCCTGTAGACGACCTGACACACTAAAGGATTAACAGCGAGAAACCTCTGCTAGCAGGGAAATTACATATTACAAATCTGTAATTAGAGTTGTCAACAAGTTCGATGTAGAGCTGTCACAATATTACTGGTATCCACAAACTGGCACACAGTCCTATCATTTCCACCCATCCTTTTTATTTAAGCAAAAAGCATGTAGTGTAATCAGTGTCATATTGTAGCTAACGAACTAAAAGGTTTTTCTCTTATTGCTTCCAAGATTTAACAAATATGTTTCCTGCTGACCAACTTGCACGTTTCGAGGTAAATAACCCAAACTATAGACTACTCAAGCCATGGTGGGATGTTTTCACTGATTATCTTGCTGCAGCCTTGTTGGTAGTTGCTGTGCTGTCAGGGGCGATGCAGGCAACTCAGGGCAACCTATATTGCCTCCCTGCAGTTGACTGTAACTTTGGCAGCAATCAGAGTTTCTCTGTTTCTCATGGAACTAACAGCTTCTGTAGATCTCATGTGGGTAACCATTCCAAGACCATAAAAGGATCAAGAATGACAGTGTTGACAAAACTACAAGACATAGGGCAGTATAACTTTGTTCAAGCAGAATGTGGACAAAAAGCTGTGCACCCGTTTGCATCATATCTACCATTTATCATCTTTCTCCAGGCTATAATACTTATAGTTGTTGATAACTTCTGGTTAAAGTTACCCACGACATCATCAATTATAGAGCACTTTGTTTCATTGGTTATCGAATGCTACAATACTCCTGGGACATGTTTAGCTGTGTCAAATGTACTGTGGGATACAAATATATCGGAACGAATGACCAACGACCCAAGCATGGATGTAGAACAAGGAAGAGGTGCCACGGAACCACTGCTTCGTGGATCATCTCAGACTGACGGTGGCCCAGTTGCACCAACTAATAAAGACAAGCAAAATACTAGGTCGCTTGAGGTTTCAGAAGCAATCAAAGCAAAGGCGCTGTATGAAAGAGTAGGGCAGTTTCGAGGGGATATCGAAGAGAAGAAGAACATATATTGGATATATTTGGCTCAAGCAGTAGCACAGTTAGTCTTATCATTTACTTTTCTTGTTATTAATATTTGTTTTAATGGTGAACTGAAGAAGATTGTGACGTGTAAAATTGATGATATTATCACTGAAAAGTACGACTATTTTAAATGCACAGATGTTCTGGTACCTTATTTTCAAGTAATACTTTTTATGAGTTATCTTCTGATGGCTCCTTATTTTGCATTGTGTTGTTTTATATGCGTTTGGACGTTATTGAAAACATCGAAAACATATGATTTTAAACAAAACCATCAGCCTAAAACTGAAGTTCTACCACCGAGAGAAAACATTGCTTATACATTACTAAGTGATATACGACCTGCCGAAGGAAGTCTAGCCTTCATGCTTCATCTACTGGATGAGTACAATAAATTGTACTCCTTTAGAATTGGTGTCTTTTTATCAGAGAAGAGCGAAAAGAAACTAAAGGAATATTTATTAGTGAGTGAGTGGCCAGAAGCAAGGTTAAATACGATTACAGAAGATGGTGGGCGAACATTGAAGTTAACCAATCTAGCTGGTATCCCCAAAACCGTGTTTAGATTGACAGACCTTGATTCGCTATTTTTGGAGGACTGTACATTGACAGATGATGATTTTGATCCCGAAGATTGGGCAAAGTTAGGTCTAAGGTCTTTGTCGTTGGTAGGGTGTCGCCTCACTTCCATTCCAACAGCAGTTCTAGAAATGCGTTGTCTAGAAACGTTAGAATTGTTTCGCAATCAGATCAAGTCCATTCCTGATCAAATCAGTAATCTTGAGGACTTACGTTCTCTTAACATGAATAACAACAACATCACAGAAGGTGTAGAACATATAATAGCGATGGAGAAGCTCACTGAATTACAGTTACGAGAAAATGATTCTCTCCAACTGCGTTTACCAGCCGATCAACCAATTAAGCTTCTGCGATTAGTGGTTAATGAAACCATGCTTGAAAGAATGGATGCTGAAACACGAGTATTACTCCAGAATATCATTGTTACTGAGAGACTATCAGCAAGGGAAGTATTTGTTATTAAGTATTCACCAAACAGAGCTCGTCACATTGAAATTGCAAGGAAAGAAGGAAAAGTATATAAAATGACGTCAAATCCCAAAGGCTTGGCTTTAATAATAAACATTTCCAGTTACGATAACGTTAGAGAACTTGGTGAACGTATTGGATCTGAACTCGATGTTAAAAGACTGGACAGATTATTTCAAGGTATTGGATACGCAGTAAAACTCCTTCAAGATATTGCAACGAAGGAAATTTTTGAGGGAGTGTTACCAATGATGCTGGAGCAATATAAACATTGTGATTCTGTAATTTTAATAATGATGGCTCATGGTGAAGAGAAAGGAATGTACCTCTGTAGCGGAGAGATAATTTCAGTCGATGAAATCGTCAAAATACTTCAAATCGATGATTTCGAAGGAAAACCCAAGCTCATTTTCATTCAGGCTTGTCGTGGCGCCAGGTTTGCAGTGCAATCAGGAAAGCCACGACTGGCCAAATTAAGCAACCGTCGTGCACATACTGATACAGGTATAATTGTACCCGACGGTGTAGTCCCAAGCGACGGACCGGGAGAAAATACATTAGAGGTGATCAAACCAGCTTACCTAGATACGGTAATTGCCTATTCAACCTTGCCAGGATTTGTTGCCTTTCGTAGTAGAGCAGGCGGGTCTTGGTTTACTGATGCTCTAGTAGATGTTTTTTCTAAGTACGCCTGGGAAGAGGATATCCTAAGCCTGTTGACGTATGTTAATTATGAAGTATCTCGAAAATTGACGTATCAGGGTTACAAACAAGTCCCAGCTCCTCAAAGCACTCTGACTAAAAAACTTTACTTCCTTCCTGGTTACTTCGAATAAGAAAACATAATTTGTACATGATTTGCCGCAACCAAGTAGAAAAAAGTGAACTACTGATACGAGAAATAATCCTAATAAACTTGTGTTAATATGTAATAAATTAAGGTAATAAACACTCCCTCTTTCTAATATTTGTTAACTAGTTCGATTAGTAAGGGGGAATTTTGAGTTCATATTATTATATGTCTGTATTTGTTGGAGTAATATACCTAGCTAGCCTCCTCCGCGGTCAACAATGGAAAACAGTGATTACGTACCTTAAAAACATTAAAATAAGTCATTTTCCTGATATTTTGTATTTGTCAATTTGTTGTGTTTTGGCCGCGCCCACGATTCATGGTAGACTGAGGATAGAGCAGAAGGGTGCTTTCAAACGTCGATTACCAATGAAAAGAAATATACTATAACTATAACAGCACTGATAATATACACAGTGCCTGTACAATACAGGAACCTACTAGTCAGTTACAAAGCAAGTAGTCATGACGTAATTCTGTTATTAATATTAATGAGTGTACTATATTATGTAAAAGTACTTTTAAAAATGATAGAACCATTACAGAAGGATAACGACATTGCTATGACAAACTTCCCGTTGCCCATGCATGCACAAGATAATTCATTAGGCGTAATATCTTGCCACTCAGTATATTAGCTACTAGTACATGTGACTCGGTTCTTCGAAATCAAATATTCAAATTTTCAATAATTGTCAATGGAAGTATGTTAGCCTTCTGCAGAGGTTGGGACACCCTAGGAAAAACTCAATCGACCAGTGTAAAAACATAATAGAACAGCCCGCATCATAACTCAAAGAAGTAGCAAAACTTACCACAATATTGCTTTAGGGCAATTATATCCCTATAAAATAATATCCCCTTATTCCGGCCAGATGATGCTCAGTTATCTTGTTTCATAAACAATCATCGTCTGCCAACGAGCCGACAGAACCCTTTCTTATGGAAGCCGAGGAGGCTCACCCATGCGTGTTTAGCGAAAGCAAAACGTTGTTTAGCGAAAGCAAAACGTTGTTTA
>JAOTOK010015669.1:2174-13043 GCA_025770025.1 Virgularia gustaviana
GGCTTCATCATGGCCGTCTTCCGTCATGCCGTTGCTAGGCGAATACTGCCACACATCTTTGGCATTTCTGAACATGATACAATATACGCCAGGCTGCTAGCCAGCGACTCGTGACAAATACTCAATGCAAGAGATACAGTTTGTTGTCACGAACAATGAAACAATACCATTCTTAACAATTCGACGTCACTGTGGTAGAATAGAGCTCGGTGAATCGCGCCCCAAATGAATCAAGTCACGTTGTCCAAATTATTAGCCCTTTGACTCCTTAAAATGAATAATATTGACAATTCTAGCCTTTCGATTTCTTTTGTTGACAAATCTCTGCTGTCAAAAATGATTAGTAAGAAAAATCGAGAAGGCTTATTGACCGTAAAGGGAACGTTGAATTTCCCTGATGGCAAATGATTTACTGCAAAATTAGGGGAAGCAATTTTTCGTGTGGTCCATAGATTAGAATGTCCGAAGTTTGTGTTTACGCCTAACGCCATGTACTTGTTTATTTGAAATGGTTTCATAATGGCTAAAAGATCCATGTATTATTAGTATAAGTCCACGAAAGCTTTTTCTCAGCGGGTTTGCATATTTTGAAGATCAAAAGATATCCTTGATCATAAAATATTCAAGCCTTGACGTTCTAGTTTATGTAAAGAGAGATTGACAACCAATAATTATGATGAATATCTAATTATATTACGGTTTATAGGAAGATATATACACGCTAGGAAATATACCATAAACACAAGTAGGAATACTTTCAGTCGAATTCCTCCAAGAGGGTTACAAGCAATCCTATTTTTAGCAGAAAACTTAGAATCTGATACTCTATGTCTTCGGAATTTCCTTGTTTCCTTTTTCAACGCCGTGGACGACAAGTCGGCACAAGTATTGTTTATTATTGTGTGACTTATATCGAGATTTTTGGAGTTTAATAAGCGTGGTCGCCTTGACATGCCGCCTGTTTTCACAAACTTTTATTATGTGAGTTTGATTCGGGTTCTTTTTTCAAATATTTCCAAAGAATTTGTAACATTGAAACTCGCAACTGGTGGCACTTTGTAATCAGCATTTTTGACGGGATTCATGCCCTTAATTGTCATAACACTCATAGTATTCATTATCGACCCTTCTCAACTTTTAATCCAATCTAAAATTCTTGATGAAGATGTAGTATTTGTTTAAAAAGAAAGCTAAATTATGCTAAATAAGTATGAATTTTAAGAAGTTAATTTGCAGTTTAAACCGTACCAGTTTAATAAACTATTATATAAATTTCTACAGTAAAATATATACTGTAGAACAACACTTAACAAAAGTTTTAAAATAGTGATGTTTCCTAAAGATTTTTATCTTGATGTTTTAGTTCTCAGGTTATAAAAGAGTTTATCATTTTCATCACAACTTTAAAATTTTCTGATTGCAAGTGTAGATGAAAATCTTAGCAATACATTTTCTGATTGGCACTTCACTTCACTATTATATTTATATGTCTCAAGGTGTGATATTGTCAACAGCAAAACTTTTTTCCATTGTAGGAAAAAAATACTAATGGACGTGTAACTTTCAAATATATATTGAAACATTAATTGAAATTATTTGATTAACTTATGTAACATAATTGCCTAGCAACATTATCTGGAGCTTCTTTGTATTAAAAGTGTTTGGTTTAAATTTTGACATTAAAAGCACAAACACTGTGGAAGACATCTACCATTTTAGTAAATAAATTTGTTTATTAGTGATACTGAAAGTATAAATTATTATTAAATGATTCTGGTATATTATATCAGTAGTCATTCAATAAACTCTATCAGTGATAGCTATTGAAATTCAAAATGTGAACAAAGTGTTTATTCATGTTAAGCCACTGCAACCCCTCTTTAAATCTTCTTCCATGTGAAGATCTTAATAAGCCCTGTTGGCCTTACTTGTTTTTCAAAAGAATCAGTTAGCTTTATAACAAGGCCAGCCTGAGGCTTTTATTAACATGATACATAAAACTTGTCATAAAGGAATCTGACAGTCTGTAAACTCCAGCCATTATAAAAGTAGCCTACTGTATTGTCTGAGTTCCTGGATCACTTTGAGCATATTAAATGCATGAGATGCTGTCAGATTTGAATCTCAAGTATCTTGTAAGTATGGTGCTACTTCATCCACCTTTCATCTATAAAATGGCTTACTGATGTATCTTGTTGGTTTTAAAGGGAAAGGAATATGCGACATAGTTGCTGTTTGTAAACAAATGGAAAACCAAGCAAATAATGTGGTGAGTTTAGAGTTATTCTGTTTTACTAATTTGTCAACTCATTGAGGCACAAACCAGTTCCTTGTTGGGAAAAAAAACATTTGACCTTTAGTGTTAGACTGAGTAAAATTATACTGAAATGTTATTTAATTGCTGCTACTAATTTTTGAAATTCCCAGATGAAACAAAATGTAAGACAAATGTTTATGTTTAATTTGTGGATGTTATTGAAAAATAAGGCTCAACTGTTAACCCCTGTTTTTCTTAGCATAAAAACGATAATTATGTATTTAAAAAATGCTTCTTTCTGACAATGAAAGTGCTTATTGTGAGGAAGAAAATGAAAGCAAAGATTAATTTTAATCCGGGATTATTTGTCTTGAAAATCAGCCTTGCAAGTTGCATGCTACATCCTTCAGGACTGTCATTGATGATTGTCATTTCCTTTTATGTAACGAACTTCCTTATTTATAATTTACATGCATTTAAAATAACTCCTTTATAAATATGTTGATTTTAATTATAATTCCCCTTGGTGAGATCCACTTTTCCTGGAACCAAACAACTAAGTAGTCCATTGTTGAGTAATAAACAATATATATTAAATACCTCGTATAAATACTTATTAAGTTCGATTTTAATTTAGTTAAAAGCTTTGAGCCAAGATTTCATTATTCCTCTTGAGGAATGGGCAGAAAAAGAAATGAGCAGGGTCAAAGTAAGTTCCTACACTGTACCACATTACTAGTACTAAAATAAAATCTCTTCATCTCTCCAATCATCTTAATATCAGCTACTGCAGTACTTTTGTGCTATTGTTTTAAGTCTAGGCAGAAAGTTTACAATCAGGAAAACAAAACTGGCATTGAGGTAGGTTTGCCCATAATGTTCAGTTGCGGAAAATAAAGGGTACTTAAATGATGGTATTTCAACTGACATAACAGCTAGTTGTGCTTTGTTATAGGCAGTTGAGAAATCCAGAGGAGATTTGGTCAAAGTGAGGAAAAAAAGTCAGCGGAGTAAAACAAGTGACAAATATGAGCTAAAAGAGCAGCAAGTATGGACCCCAAGTTTTTTTTGTTTTTGTTTTTTTTAATATTATATCACTTTGATAAAACAAGCTGATACACTTTTATTAATTTATTTGTGAAATTTAAAGAAGCAGTGCCACTGTCTGCATCATTTCTGTGAGCATTTGTTTAACTATCAGAAACTGACAGAAAATCCTTCATGTGCAGGTCATGGCAACATAATAGATGATTTACCCACATTTCATAGAAAGTGATTGTCAAAATTATTTGACTTCATGCAGATGTTTCCAGTGTCCATATTCCCAAAACAACTTCTAAAATTACCTTATATGCCTTAAATCTCCATTCTTACCGATGTCACCATGGGTCTGTGACACATTCTGATATATTTGGAAGTTACAAAGTTCAGTATTATGCTAAGATGTGCAGATCAGGTAGCTGAGTCTGCTCCTTTAAGTTGAAAACCAATATTCAGTTCTCTTGGGAACACCAATTATCTAAATGCCACTGTGTTAACACATTACCCTTAGAGCATGCTTAAATATATTAGTACTTTTTTTGTAGATTATGGCAGCTCATGAACAATTCCAACAAAAGCTTGACAAACTAAGGATAGCTGGCTGTCACGAGGTACAGTATCCCACACTCATAAGAGCTTGCTACGTTTAACGTACTGTACCTGGCAGACATTGTTCAATTATTTTGTGTCAAATATTTGCTGTTTCACAATTTGGAATCCTGCTGTGATTATTTTTATCCAGGCAATGAACATTCAAAGAAATGTTTATGCTTTTGTTGTTGAGAAATCTTATACACTTGCAAAGTCTGAACACATTCAACATCAGGAGGTAAAATATATTCATTTGTTTACTTGAGAATGTATTTTTGAGTGCTTTTTCATGTTATCAGGGTTTGTGTTTTCCAACAAATTTGACCTAAGCATAATCATGTTTGCATGTTGAACATCATTGGATTTTTTTCCTTTATTTCACGTTTTTGATATGCAATTAATGTACTATTTTGGCATGACATTAATTTAATACTTTCTGCGAAAAATACAGTTTATACTGAGTGCATTATGAGTTAATGACTAATGAAACTAACCTCTACAAAAGTGTAATAATGATATTAAATGATATTCAAACATACATGGGTCATCAATTACATGTGCATGTATTTCTATTATTTCCAATTTAGTTTAGACCAGTCCAGATCCTTACTATGAGCTATCTGTGCAACAATTAGAAATGACGGTGAACTGTCCTACTTAATTATCTATCAGAGCTCTTTGTGTTGTCACCACCGATTGTAAAATCTCAAGTGTACGAAGGGAATTACTTTAAGCATGACTGGTTCACCACCATTTTATTCTCAAATTATGTACATTTTGTAATTATAATGTATTTTGACACATAGGCATCACAGCTGTTAAATTCTCGCTTGCCAATTTGGGACAGCCTGATAAAGAAACCACTATCATTGGAGCTGAACATTACTTCATTGCTGAAGGTAAATGCCACAGACTATACATAACATGCTGCATGGTTGTTTTGTATTGATGCATGCTTTTGTGTCCAAATTGCCGACTAAGCCTAACCATGATTGGAAGAACTGCAAAGGATTAGAGTTGATAATACTTTACCTATTATTACCAGGAAGTTTCTTTCAATGATAAAACTTGCCTTATTATTAACAGTATATTACACAGAACTAGAAAATCTGTTAAGGAATTTGTTATAGCATGCACCTGCATCGATAGGTTAAATTTATATAGTGCTAATGATCAAGAAAATTTGATGCATACCAAGCATTTTATGATTGCATTTTGGAAGATTAAAATTGAGGCTATTTCCAGCCATGCAGCACTGACGTCAGTAGGTTAAAAATACATGTTGAGGTTAATTTTGTTGTGAATACATTTTCATACCTGACAAACTGAAATTTCTCATCACATGACTGAGACACTATAATTCTACTGTCAGAAGTGATGTAAAATTATCTGTAACATGGTAGAGTGGTATACTAAAGTGTAACCTGAAGTATCAATCTCTACATACTTGTTTTTCCCTCCTTTCCCTCCCTTCTTATCCCCTCACTTTCCTTCTTTTCCCCTCTTTCTCCAGCCGTCAGGGAAAACATTAGGCTGTTACACTCAGGTTAACCAAAGTGTTACCTGATGGTCAATATTAGGGTTAAATATTTTATACATTGTATTATCATGATGTGCTGGCAGATAACTGATAAAATGCAATTGTATAACTTACTTCAAGATTCTATAATTCCCAATATGATGACACAACTTACATTATAATAGCTAGCCTAATACATTAGTCTGGATTTTTTGCTTACACAGCAATTAACTGAAAATGGCCATTATGGGAAGAGCCTGGATGAACACCTTTCTGTGAATGGGACAGAGTCCCCACCTAAAGCCCCACCTGCACCAAGCATTGTGACGAAACATGAGAATGCACCACCAAGTAACAAAAGGTTGTCGCACCAGTTTCCAGTCGGTGCTAGTACTTTGAAGAAACAGGTTAATGACCAACCTGATGGACCAGAAAGCAGGTAACTTATTATCACTGGTGTTAACTGATATATTATATGAGAGTTGCTCCCTACAGACAATGCCATACAAGCAGGACCGATGCTAGGGGGGCAAGGGGGGTGTGACCCCCTGAATCGTCTTGTCGGAAAAAAACAGACTTTGTCGGAAAATTTTCCCTTCTTGGTTAGCTGGAAATTGTATGTAATTCCAAATGTAAATTGACAAGTACCTTTTAACTTCTATTTCATTATGAAAATATATGAAAATGTAGAAAAAGTACAATGACCACACCCATGTTGTCAGATAATTTGTTGTGACCTCGCCCATTTTGTCGGAAAATTTTGTCCTCGCCCCCCCTGCCGCAAAGCCCTCGCAACGGCCCTGCATACAAGCAATGAATTGTACAAGTTATAACAAGGTAATACTGCATGCTTTCTACAAGGTGTAGGGTCAAGTTAAGGAAATGAGACTCCTGATTCTTCTTCCTCAACCTCCTTATTTGTCCTACTCTGTCCACCTGAGTGGCACCTGCCCATCAGCCTGCGTACAGTGTAGTACCAAGCATGCTGTGACTAGGGGGTATTTAACCACCTTCCCCAATAATTTTAGTCCATAGTGCCCTTTTTTGAAACAAAATACTATGTAGCCCACCAGTTGTACTCCGTGTTAGAGTTTTATGAATTATAAGTGCCAATTATCATCCATGACTCATACATGCCACTTTATGAAAAGCTCTAATCAATACAGAAATGTATGGGGGAGGACTGAGGAGGAGAATTGTATGTAAAAGATGTTTCAAGTGCACAAAATAGCTGTTTGATTAAAGCCTCAAAATTCAAAGAAATTCTCTGCATAGCCTAACATCAACCTCTCAACACAAGCAATTAATTGACTCTGGCTACATCCCTGTTTTCTAGAGGGTTTTTTTACAATCATCCTGCTCTTCCAAAATTCCACCCCACCCCCCAACTACCGGAACGTGGTTGCCTTGCCTGGTGCTTACTTATTGGTTGTGAACACATTCTAGCTGAAGCAGCTTGTGAGATTTATGTGTGTATCAGTATGTGTATGACAGACATTCAATGCACATACAAACACTGAAGCATCCAAGCCAGGTGTCAGAACCACAAAATACAATCCCAAAATTTTCAGAATGTTATACCAGTATGCTGTTTTGTTACAGAGTAAAACTTCAAGCAATTTATGTGCACAATGCTTCTGATGCTACCCAGCTGTCATTTGAACCTGTAAGTCAACAGCAATTGTCTGTAATTATGTAATATGTACTGTATTATGCTATATATACATGAGTGTACCTCTACATGTAAGAAAAGATTTCACCATTGGTGATATTTTGGTTCCTTTATAAGGGAGATGTTATTAAAGCTTTGACAAGTGTGACATCTGGTTGGCAATATGGTGAAAATACTCGAACACAAAAGTGAGTATTACCCCAAAGTTTAATCTTTGGACATGGAAAATATGCATTATATTTACCAATTCCATTGTTATTCTTACCAGATCAGGATGGTTTCCTGTAACATTCACTGAAAAGGTCATTGGAGTGCAAACAAGGTACAGTACAATAAACTGTTATATAACATGGATGGTGGGACTGAACTGAAGTAATTTACCATACCTCTTACTTGCAGTGCAAACCCTAGCAACACATTACCGTCATCAATCCACACTAATCCCCGTCCAACTGTCATACCAGTGGCCAATGGTCTAGCATCTGGTGGCCCAAAACAACCACAGGTTCCTCACATCCCAGCTCCGGATTATGGTGTACCATTGAACGAATATAAACCAAAAGGTGACTATTTGATGTATTGATACATGACTGTATATTATCATTGTTGAAAGTAAACTTATTTTATTATTTAATTTTTGCATAGAAAACAACCACATCACACCCAATCGAGTTGAATTACGAATTCCTTCCAGTCCCAAATCACCTATTCCTAAAATTCCCGAAATGGATGAAGCACCTTATCCCCCTCCACCACCTCCCCCAGTCCAACCTCTCCATGAGGGAGAAAACAGTGAAGTACCATTCCCTCCACCTCCACCACCTCCTCCACCACCAGTTTCTGGATTAGGTGCAAGCATGGATCAGTAAGTACTCCCTAGTTATAATATTAATCTGTTACCTCAAACATTGTATCTTGTAACAGTAGTTTAATGGTATCTTGGGATCCGGAATTCAAAGCTAGGAATCTGGAATCCAATTATCCAAAGTGTGGAATCCAGAATCCAGACAGTGAAAAAGTCCATTGAATCCAAGCTAAATTCCTAAAACCCAACATCCACAGTTTATTGACCTTTCAGGTTTCCTTCAGAAAGTTTACAAACAGTAAAAAGATTTTCTAATAAATAAATAAGGTGATAACATTTTCTCGTGACTTTAAAAAATGGAACCCGGCATTACCTGGTTGGATCTGGAATCCACATGTTGGGATGTGGAACCCATGCTCCTGGATCCGGATTTGACATGCTGGGATCCGGAATCAACCTGCCAGGATCCAGAATCCGACAGTGGATTACATTCCTTTACATAGGTAGATTTGATGGATGCTAGATCCAACCACATGGATTATTTGGTATTCTTTTAGATTGTATGGATTCCAAGTTCATAATAGTTTCTAGTGTATGGATTTAGGATCACAAGTTTTTAGTTAGACATCGGGAGCCGGGTCCTTAGCTTCTATATTTGAGATCCCAGGTTGTGGGTTTTTGGTTTAAAACTTTTAAGTAACCCCGGAAGGTACTAAATTTAACTTGTTTATAGGGCACTGTGAATACTACAACCTGGTACTGGAACCTCCAGCAATGATACTGGGAACATGAAAGAATGATACCCACAAGGTGGATTTCAACTCAAGTTGTGATTCAGTTTCCATGCAGTAAGCAAGTCGTTGTGTGAAATGTCTGAAGACCATATTTTTAGTATCCTAGACTACAAAGATATAGTATATTGTAAATATTGCAGCTCAAGTGACAATATTTACATCAGATTAATTATTAACTGTGGTCTATGTGAATGGTAATGAAAGGTTTTAGATCCCAGTAAGAGATCAATATTGATTTAATTTAGGTGTTAAGTATTGATTTAATTAACTGGAATCAAGATGTAATATATGAAAAGGCTGATAGTGCAAATTCAACTGTCAGCCACAATGTGTTACCTTTCCAAATACAATCCCTACGCTATCCCTGCATTACAGCCTACACCTGAGTCTCAACCCTAAAGTTGCCTATCAGAATCACAAACCACATGAATCAGCAGTGAGAAAAATTTATTAATGTTTGAATACATATATATTAAGTGGAATATCAACATTGACAATCAATCATGATATACATGAGAATAACTAGTTTATAAATAAGTATACTGATCATGGACTAAAAAGTATTATCTTTAGGTGACTTAATTCAATTGACAGACGGGCCAATATTTTGCTTGATGTGTATTTTTTTTAAAAAAATAAGGCTAAATTAATATGAACTTTAAGATAAATAGTAATATACAGTTAATAATAGGTATTATATTGGGTTTTGGAGTAATATTATTATAACACAGTTATGTAGTACACTGTATTAATTTAAAATGAACTTACATGAAAAGGGTATATTATTGCAGTATGCAATCATAATTTAATCATGGTAATAAACTAGATTCTTGTCAGGTAAGATTTATCATACAATCCTAGACTTGTACGTATTAATTGTACATTGACAATGTTCAAGGCTTATAAATAATTCAGACTACATCTGTAACTGTCTAGCATTTGTGACACTAGAATAAATTCGTATTATTTTGTTTTAATTGGTTGTTCTGTGATGCATCACAGACAACCCATCTTGGATTTCACCTTGCTGCAGGGTTAAGAAGAGTAGATGTGTCTGGTGTACCATGTACACAGTAAAAATTGTCTTGTGTGTAGCAGGCTGAGCAGCCAATGAACATCACACCTGTACCATTTATCGTACTGATGTCATATTTCCAGACCTCCAAGTGCTATCCAAAAACTACGGAGTCAAATACCAACAACGCCAAAGCTCTTTAAATAAAGTCAAAACACTGTGGTCAGAAACACCCTACTGTATATCTTGGCAGACCCAGCTAACTGTAAGTCATGGTTGTAGCTGAGGCTACAGATTCCCATACAGGTCAATGTCTTTTGTCACTGGCTACATATAGCCCATTGACTAAGAGGTTGTGTAGTAGCATTTATTACAACCATGTTTTCCATATTTTGGCATTTTATTCAAAAATGCTTATTTGTGTTGGAAATAGCTTCTCAGCCTTCTCAAACAAACCAATATTTGGCTGGTATTCTAGAATTAAATTTGAAATACAGCATTAATTAAATATGCGTTTCTATTGACATTGCTGCATTTGAGAAATCTGTTTACCTTAGTCCACAAAGTTACATCCATTGGAAGAAAATTGATAAATTTTTAGGCTACTAGAAATGGGGCAACATGTTGCAAAAGACAGACCATAAATCCAGCAAGAATTTTTTCAAGAGTTTAATGCAAAAGTAAGTCCATTTTTACATTAACTATTTAAAAACTTTATTAAACATTCTTATAAACAAACTTTGGATATGCTCGATTCAATGTGACAGACAATTTTAGTTGTAATACTTCATAAATAACAATTTCAAGGATTCTATGACAGGGTTTTTAAACCAGTTCATCTAAGTGTGGTACAGTTTCACTTTGTCCAGCAATAGCTAGGGATGGTTTCTTTCCAAACATCTGTTTAGCAACCTAGAAATGGACAATTGAAGGAACCCAGTAAGAACGTACTCTATAAAACCTGGTTTAATAATTTTAGAGCAACCCATTGGACAAAGATGTACGTACATTCACAACATCTTCAAGAGTTATTTTATCTACAGTCTCGCAAACTTGATCAGGTGATGCATAACTACCATTGGACAAGACCTGAAAGATCAAAAGGATCTAAATTAATGTATGGCTTGCCCTGGTAGAAATCTTAGGCAGGGTCTTGTATGGTCCTGTACAAGATC
>JAOTOK010015891.1:0-13036 GCA_025770025.1 Virgularia gustaviana
TCTGGAATCCAAAGCTAGGAATCTGGAATTCAAAGCTAGGAATCTGGAATTCAAAGCTAGGAATCTGGAATTCAAAGTTAGGAATCTGGAATCCAAAGTTAGGAATCTGGAATTCAAAGCTAGGAATCTAGAATCCAAAGCTAGGAATCTGGAATTCAAAGCTAGGAATCTGGAATCCAAAGTTAGGAATCTGGAATTCAAAGCTAGGAATCTGGAATCCAAAGCTAGGAATCTGGAATCCAAAGCTAGGAATCTGGAATCCAAAGCTAGGAGTCCAAAACGCAAAGTTAAGAATCCCGATCGAAAGCTAGGAATCTGCAATTCAAATCTAGGAAGCCGGGATGCAAACTTGGGAATCTAGAATCCATGAGTCGAAATACGAAATGTAACCCTGTGTTATATTTCTTTGCAAAGCACTACTGACAAACCGTGAAATGATCAACTTGTACAAATAATTACATTTAATGTACGATCTTTTTGTTATTTACTATATAGTTGATCATAAAAGCATATTTGGTGAAGCAAAGAAGCTGTTGTTGGCGTGGTCTGCGTTATATGACCGGCGCTGACCGCAACTGGTACCGGTAAGTTCAATGATTAACACTGTATTTTCTTACTGAATTTGAAAATAAAAAGCGCTGGAAATTCTAGTTAAAGTAATATTAAAATATAACAAATATTCTAACGCATTTTAGCATCAGGAATATCGACTAAACTTAGTATTTTTGGTAGTTTGAGATCTTTTATCACCATCTGATAAACAATTATGAATGTTTTCCAAATATCCCACGCAACTTGCGCCGCAAAAACCTCAGGTTTTTAAACACAGAACAAAATTCTACTTCGATATATTGTTACTGAAAAGCATGGCTAGTTTTTTTGAACAGACAGTAGTTAGCATAGACCTCTATATAGTGATTAGAAAACTCGTGTAAACTTACATAATTTGTACTTCGATTTTGTAATATAGATTTTCTGAAGTACAAATACATTTCGATATATTTTATCCAAAACTGCCTGGAACTTTAAGTATGTTTCAAATATGATTCATTTTTGCCCCGAAGCTCAACGACACTATATATGTACGTTATGGTTTTGCATTGAGCTTGTCTGTGAGATTTAATTCGCGAAATTGTAGTTTTCAAACTGTCTGCGTGAAACCGCATTGGTTAATTTCTCTGATGAAGGAGTTGCGACAGGAACTGGTCAAAACACAAGCAACGCCGCTGCACAAATAAGTTACTTTTTCTTTTTTATCCAATACTGCAATACGTTTATTTTTTGTTCTGGCTGAAGAAAGACTTTTATCTAATTCTGTGGCACATTCTACTTTTTAAGTTGTGACAATCTAGTTGGGGTGCAAAATTTATAGGTAACAAAAGATTAACATGCATTTTTCACAACTGGTCTTGGTTACGTCTTAGAATATAACTGACACTCAAATTACTACCACAACATCTTTCTCTACAATCCAGTGTAAATGTCAACATATCTGCTGAATTTAATGTACATATATTGCATGGTATATTATTCATGTCAATACTAAGCTTATTTCTTAACTCAATCAACCACACCAATCTTATCTGCGCAATTAAGTAATTACACATTTTGGGAAAATTATTACCACAAATGTATGGTCGAGTTTTGTAGTACATTGAGGTACTTAAATTTCTAAAATAACATAATTCTGGGATATATATCTGTTGGTACTCACTTGGTCAATAGGCTTCTTTTTGCGTTTCACTTTAATCGGACATGTACATATTTCACATTCTTTCGACTTAGCGTGTCTTATCCAGCGAATGATACAAGATTCGTGCACCCATTTTGATGTTCCCGCACAATGACATGGACTGATGAGATCCTGGCCTTCGTTATCATGACAAATACGACACTCCAAGTCTAGCGTGAGGCTTCGACGACTTGCGTGACAACTCTTCATGGTTGGAAGTGATTCACGCGACGTATAAATGCTACGGCGACTGGAACAGAACGGTCTCTTTGAGCTGGGAAGCAACATGGAGTCATGCTCTGTTGGGCTTATTTCACCTTCCGGCCCAGTAGTGTAACAATTTTTGTCATCTGTGCTTGCTTCTTCAGGAATCATATGCAGATCTGATTCAAAATTATGAAGTTGGAAACTACGATCCAGAATTTCGAAGCATTCCTTGCAGCTCGGAAGCCGGTTGGGATCCTCGTTTTCCATCAATGATATTTCAAATTTTTCTTTATTCAAATTCTCTTCGAGGTCGCTATCACTGCTAGCTTCAGGCTCCGCCAATCTTGGCACACTCATTCTAAAATCTTTCTCATCTTCTCCTCTTTGTACCGTGTTCTGCTCTTCCTTTCCATTTCGTTCTTCTTCAACTTCTTCTACAACGTCCAGAAGGTTGTCGCTTCCCTTATTCCCACCTATTTTCATTTCACCCCATTCTTCGTTCTCATTTCTCCCATTCTCTTTTATTCCATTGCTTTCATTTGCTTCAATTTCAACAATGACCCGAACATCTTGTGAACCAGCATTATGCCCACGACTTTCGCCTGAAAAAATGTATCCCTTTTCTTCATTGTGTTCCACAGTTCTTACAAAACTTTGACCTAACGAACTTTGCTCCATTGTTGATTCTCTCTCCTTCCAAAGACTTGGAAGATATGACTGATATGATCACCGGTCGTCAATTTCAACGACCTTTTTGGACACTATCTCTAACGCCTTATATTGAATACTAATGTAGAACCTTGCTGGGTTTATTAATGTTTCACCAGTTGACTGCCCCCGACGCCTCGTTCTTAGCCAATCGCACACATCAGGTCCAAACCGCAATAAATATTGACGTGCATGTGGTTTTAGCGCATATAGTTTTAAGTCTATAGCCAGAATAATGATAAAAATAATCATATCTTATTGGATTTAGTCATCTCTAATTATATAACATATTGTTGCAGAAATGTTTATGTTTTGGTGATGTCAGGAATTCATAGTCGGAAAAGTGTTACGATCGGCTATGAATTGGGCAGAGAAAAAAATGCGGTATATTTTGTCATAGAGTAAATCGATAATTTCTAATATTGTATGGACTTTGTTCGTTGCCCGGTTGATTATCTATCTTGATGTTCATGTACCTGTAATTCGAATAATTATGGAATATGACTGTTTATGTGGATGCACGCAATGTGATAAAAATATATGCCTGTTTCAAGGCTACTGAATTCCTTGGGTGATTAATTTTTTGTGCAATTTTGTATTTTAAAATGCAACAAAAAAGTAAACCGCGAAAGCATCTCCAAAAGTTACTGGATAGTTACAAAGCTTGTGCATGTATATATGTTGCTACAATGCTGTCCAGGTTAGCCGGTGTGAGAAACGTTGTCGCGGACACAAAATTTGCGCACGAGTGTTATCACAAGGCTGTCCAGTTTGCCATGTGAGAAACATAGTTATGGACACAAAGTTTGAACAAGTATCTTGTCAGGGCCGCTCTTACGGTAGGGCAAAAGGGCAATTGCCCTGGGCCCCGCCTGAACTGGGGGCCCCATTATTATATAGGTATATGAAATTTCTAATGCATCAACATAATTTACGAGTACGAAATGTCGAGTGAAATTTTTATGACAGTGCTCATAGAATAAAGTGGGGGCCCCTCATATTCCTTTGTCCCGGGCCCCGTAATTTTCTGCTAAGCGTAAGAGCGGCCCTGTATCTTGTGATTCCAATGTTGTCTATTTAGCCATGTGAGAAACTTATGGACACAAAACTTGCGCGCGCAAGAAACGTTGTGGACACAAAACGTGCGCAAGTTTAGCTATGGGAGAAACACAGTTATGGACACAAAGCTTGCGCACGTATGTTGCCATTTGATCACAACTTTGCACGCAACGCTGTTTTTGTTACAGGGTGGAGGTTTTTACATCATAAGTCAACCATTCTCAGAGAAAGTGACTTTCTTTTTGTTTGTTTTAACATTCTTATTTAGGTAGAAAAAACACTACAATATATTTTGAACTTTACAGTTTACAATTCGTATCTGTTATGGCGCATCAAATTCCTAGGTGACGTCATGATATCAAACTTGTTTGAACCTGTTTTAACTTGTTCTGTTCCTAGCGCCGTGCTTAATCATGCCCGACTTTGCCCGTGGATGCCCCCCACAGACAAACCGACTAGCGATTTGAATTTAAAACGAATTCCTGACATGCTTCATCGAATCGACATCCGCTCCAAGAGTGTTATTGCGAAGAACTTCTAGTGCGTGTTATCTAAGCATTCAATAACAAAATCGTGCCCTACCGCTTTCGTAGGAATACTAGAGCTACAAGTGTAACTTCTAAACGGAGACTAAACTTAGCTTTTCTTGCCAAAGAAGTGCGTCGAAGCAGACACTTCCAGGAAAAAAAAGGTATAATTTTATTAATAAACAATAAAGTTATTCCATATGGCTTTACACATGTGTGAAATACAATTCCATATAGCGCTATATAATACCTCAGACGCTTTCTGATTGGTCGAGAGACGAGTAATGCTCGCTTTTCTCGCTTGTGATTGGCTGAAACGACTAGACTTTGCTACTCTCTTTACAATTTCTAGTGTAATTTAGTCAGCGTATTTCCAAACAACCGTGATAAAAGTTCATCGTGTATAGTACTGTTATACAAGATTTTGCCAAATATACGACGTGACGTGCAACCAAAGGTGAGTTTTCGTGCAGAATAAATGCATGTTTAATGCTTGCCCACTATCGATTGGCCATTGCGTCGAAACTTGTCCTCCTGTAGCGATTTCAAAGTTTACGCAAAGCAGCGTGCAACGTGCTTGGCCTTGTGCAAGTTGGCCTTCCGTGTAACGAGAAGAAAACGAAAGTTCCATATTTGAGCGTGAAATCTCCCACTTCTTTTCTTGTTAAGTGTTTGGCAAAAAGCTCAAGCTTTGCGAGACGATTTTGGTGCAAAAATATCCCTCTATCTGTCGCGGTTTCCAAACTTTAGTATTATAACTGCAACTTATACTGTCTACAGCTCGTATTTTGTTTTGTAAAAAAATGCGATCAATTTTTAAATAAAAGCAAAGCTTTGTGAGGTTATAGGAATGCTTTGTGTATTCCGTTTAATATTTGAAGTACGCAATCAAAGGTGTTATTGTAGATGACAAACTATAAGGCTTTTGGTAGTTGTTTTTAGTTACTTAGATAGTTGCGTTGCTCAATTAGATTTCGTTGTATGCTCAATGTTTTGGCTTCTTTAAGTCAAAGTGTTTTCATAAGGTATGTTTTGTAGACATAATGTCTAGAGTATATTAAACCACGTGTCAATGGTATATCGTATGTTATAGCATGCTTGTATGTAGCTAGCTGATTGTCGTCTACTCATGGTTAGCTAACAGTCTTGTCTAAGCTTGCCCGACATTTGATCTCCTTTACCAACCGCACTGGCACGTTCATAGCTGTCTTTGCTTATTATAATATATTGACCGTGTATTATCAAGACCTCGTTTACACAGCTATTTCCTTTCATTTCCTAACCCCAACAGCCTGAAGGCTGAAGACATTGCATGCAATCATATTACCCCTGTAGGAAGCAACCACAGAATTTCAGATATAGTTTCTTGATTCAAAGTCAAAATGATTGGCACTTATTGAACCAGGTCTAAGAGGTAGTTGACAAATGACACAAATATTTGTCACAATGGCTAGATTGTGTTTGCATAATTATTATGATTAACTAAGTGTTATACGGACTAGATTATATTACATGAAATGTTATGTTATTTTGAAACCCAGCCTGGAATTTTGGGAATACTGTAGATCATGATTTTTCATGCTGGATAGAAATACATAAGATTTATAATGATAGCCAAGAGATTTCCCATGCTTTTTGGTTGGTGATCAACTAAAGTATGGTGTTAATGGCTCGAACTTAGCCATTTCCAGCTAACCATACAAGATTGCATGTTGGGACCACATGACAGGACCACACCTCAATGTTTCGGATAAGGGATACCACCACTTCACCCAAAAACCAAAAGTTTGGCTACCATTCTGGTGCATTTTTGGTTGCATGCTTTGTCCCTGTAATAGAGTTTTCAATTGGTGAATGAGTGCACAGGTTACCTGGCTATTAGCAACATGTAACTTGCATTTGCTCCAAAGAAAGATTTTGTTTGAAAGTAAAGATTCACAGTTCAGCACCATTTTAATGTTGAGCTCTATTGTCTGAGCTGGCAGCAAGCAGCGTTGTTATAATACCTGTTGAGTGTAGATAACTGTTATCAGCACTGTTCATGTCTGTTAACTGGGCTGTTCGTTTAACAGGCCCTGAACAGTGTTGTTAACATGAATGAACAGGACTGTTGAACCAACAGGCCCTGAACAGTGCTGTTAACATGCATGAACAGGACTGTTGAACCAACAGACCCTGAACAGTGCTGTTAACATGCATGAACAGGACTGTTGAATGAACAGACTTGAACAGTACCATTGTAACAGTGCTGTCAATTGCTGTTTACACAATACATACTTAATGTTGTTGATCCAACAGGCCTGCCTTGATCACTCCTGTTATATTTTTATAGTGTTTGAGTCTGTCTAACATCAGATATAAATTTTCATGAGATCCTTCTACAGTCAATGACCAAACTAACCACCCACATGGTTCTTTGTGTTGCCTGAGGGTGTTTCTATTGTTAAGGTGAAGTCATTAAATGAAGTTAGATAGTGAACTTCATCTAATTCTTCCTTTATTATCATGCAGATCTTTCCTGCTATTATGAGCTAACAAACAAACTAACATGGTTATTGTGAATGTGAGTTCAAAGTTTTGAGGCTCAGCTGATTTCCTTGTTTCATTAGTTGTATGACCTGGTGTTTGTCAATTAGTTAGTGACTGTATTATTAGTGAGCTTAGCAACATGTTAAAGATCACACTGATTGCAGATAAGAACAGAATGAAGTTAACAAGGGATAAATATTTCATGATTGGTTTAATTGTCATGGCAAATTTGAGTGAAACTATGTCAGTGAATTGAAGCTGTAAAAATGGAGAGATATTCAGAATTGAATTAAATTCATTAGCATAATTATACCTAATTGTGCATGGTTAATACAATAATAATAAATATATCTTTAATGGTTTTCCAAATATTGCATTCAGTTTCGTTTTAAAACATGTTGATTATGGGATGTTTCCATTTGACAAGCAATATACAATGATTCATTACGAAAACTGGCATTAAGACAGAATAGAGTACTGAGGCAGCATGTTACAGAATAGATAGTTTTAACACCATAATATTATTGTATTTTCCAAAGCTCAATCTCTCATTTTTTGAATTGATTTTATATGGTTTTCCCAATAGATGTCACAGCCTTCATCACAAGATTCAGTAGGCACACAGGAGATCTATTCCCAAGGTTCTTTTGATGAAATATGGCAAACACTAGGGAGAACATTCTCCAACCCAGAAAAGGTCATACAAGGGTGAGTATTGAGTTGAAAGCCTTTTGTCATAAAATGATTTAATTATTTATATATTAACCTATATTTCAGCTGTATTCATGGTCTTAAGGTTTTTCCTTCTTGATAAAATGGTGAATCATATGGTTTTAACTAAATTACCATATGGTAACCATATGTGTCATATCTGAAACTGTGCTCCACTTGTAGCCATTTCTGAGAAAAGGCTTTTGCCTGAAGCATCTAGTAAGCAGATGACTGACTGTTGGCTATACACCTAATTTTTCATATATATTCTAGACACATACTAAATGAGATTGAATCCCTTGGTTTTAATCAGTCTTTTCTACTTCAATATAGTGGAAAAAAGATATGAGACAACTCTTTATATTAACTGCTTTGTTACAATCCTTGCATTTCTTTGTTCCCTCTTCTAGATCTATGATCAATCTATCATTTTTACTAGCTAGCAATTCTCCATATATTTCAAAATGTTCCTTGATATATTTGACTTGTTTCTTTTACTGCATGCCTGCATATAAGTTTAGCTGTTAGATGATTCTTGTTAAGCCTGTTAATGTTGTCACAAGACCTCATGCCAGGCAATGACAGATGTAAGCCTTTTAGCTTGTGCATTTTCTGCATTCATAGGAGCTTAAGCCATTGTCTGAATCACTTTAGCTAGAAACTGTTGGGCAATATACATGTTCACAATGTGGTTATTGGAGAAAAATTAGTAAACCTTCATTATTGCAGAACAATTTATAAAACTTTGGGTCATTGTTTGTGACTATTTCCGCATACCAATACATGAGACCTTTGGGATTTCTATCAACATTCATTAATGACTGTTAGCATTTTTTACACAATCTTTCAACATAGTTTGCGATAATCAATAGAAAGTTGTTCATTGAAAAAAATTACATCTGAGTCAGACATTCACTTGTCATGCAATCATTGGTTAACATATTTTAATGAAATATAATGAAGTTTAGTTATTGGAAATGCCATAAATATTTTGGTTTTTAGTATGCAAGTGCAAAAATGTGTGCATACAGGATAAAATATTTAATGATAAAATATTTATTTATTGATTGACATTTTAAGGAGAATGTCATACGCTGTACTTCATATATAGGTGTAGAGCTGGGGTCACATGATACATACAACCGGCCGGGGGAAATACCAATTAAGATTAGGAAATTAAGGTTAGGGCATTGCAATTTCATCTCAAATTGTGAAGACAATATCTTGTATCAGTGTACAGTATGCAAGCATTCATCATGAGCCCAGTGTTTCATTTAGAGAAGGATTTCCTCATATGAGCAAAATCATCTTGTGTCGTCATTAACTAGACACCAACTTTCTAGTATGCATTTTTTTAACAAGTTTAATAAAACATATCAAACTAGAAAAATATCAGCAAAATGGTTCATTTTTTTCCTACATACTTTGTAGGGTGTTAACCGAAGAAATTCCAACAATTATTGAGTACAAAGAACAACGTGAACCAGGTATGCATTTTGATATTAATTTTATGAGCTTTAACTTTTCAAATTACCTTTTTTTGACAAACTGAAACTGTAGTGATTTACAAATTCTATTACCTTTTCATCACTTTGTGATACAAACCAACAATTTAGATCAAGTATAGTATCTGAATTTGAAAACTCAACTGTCCTGTAGTATGGATTATTATGAGATATGAACCAATATAAAATTACTGCATGCTTATGTGTGGTTTTGTTGTCTGGTTAAGCACAATAATCAACAGATTTTGTTTTTAAGTGTATTGTCTACACATTTTTATTTACTTAGCAAGGCATAAAACAAGCAAACTATAATGAATCCAGAATTTGAGTATTTGATGGCTGCCAAGTGTAATTCATCTGTGTTGTTTGAGTTGTTTTGCATGTGTCTATGCCATATCACTTATTTTGTGTATTTCTGCTATTACGTATGTTATGACGTACCAACGGGTATAAATTGCGTAGAGGGGCCTGCCCTTATTCTTTCGTTTGTTGGTCGCTTGACGGTCGTTGGTGGTCTTACAACCTGCTGAGAAACTTGCGCTTGAATATATGTCTATGGATTTGGAAGAAGATGAGAATGATATCTCTGCTTACTCAGAAGAGATTGACAGGATAATCAGTGAACAGTTAGACACTAGTATGTACTTTTGCTTTGTCTTTCTAAGTCGTAAATAGTTTACGATTCATTCGATTGTCTTTGAATTTGTTCGAGTCAAGCTGTTTGCTCACGGTATCAAGCCGTTTTCTTTTCATAACACATCTTTGTATGAAATTCACTAGTCTTTTGTATCAAACAGTGGTACATGCTGGGTTGAACTGATCATGTAGGGAATTATATTCACATCATTTGAGATTATTGACTAGATGTAAAGTATATATTGCGAACGGGCATGAACAATACGGAAGGATGGCAGGTGGAATTTTCCCATGCTTTAGTTCTGTATTTTTTTTATTTTTATGTTATTAAATGTAGCTTACTTGTGAGCCTCAGTCAATGATACATTAGGTACAGTATACTTTACAGTGGCTAGTTTAGATTATGATCTGAGGTTATAAGTTAAACAGCTTGGCGGAGGTCATTGTCTATTAATTGTTGCCTTATCTGGCCTTTTGCCTCGTTGGGCATCAGCTACAGTAATTGGGTTTTATCTTTTAGTTAATTAGGTCATTGTGTAGAACATAATATAATGTCTAGTTTTAAACACAACAAAATGACTTGCCTTAAAGAATTGCTCATTTCAAATACATGGTTCAAAAACAACACAGGCACGGAAGATGGGCTCCGGGTATATTTTGTAAGCAGAGTTGTTAGCTTCCGTTGTTGGGTAAATCCTCTTCAAGCTTTGGGCACAGTACATTTGAAACAACAACTTTTAAAATTATTGGCTTTTATGTCTTTGAGGCATCTAGCTAGAACTATCCAGGTTTCCTAAAGTTATCTGGTGTTAGACTGAGTGAAAGGTTACGATTAGCACACCTACTGGAGTGAGCGATTAAAAACAGTATTCTATCAGCAGGCATGATTTACCTTGCCCATAATGTGAGCACATGGCTGCATATTTAATCAATTTCCGTTAGCATTAGTATTTCCTTAGCATAGAGTTGTTTAATTACCTTTTTTATTTTATATTACTGATTAAATTTTGATAATGTTATGAAATACAATAGTCGACAGTGTTACTACTATTACGATTTTAGAAAAGAAAGTCTTTTGCCAGCTCACTGAGAACTGTCTACTTTGTTAATAACATTGTTTTCTTTGCCAATTGTGGGGGCGTATTGTACATGTGGCCATTGCATGTAATAATTCTCCCTTGCTGTGAGTCACAATTAATATTTAACTTGTAGATAATTATTGAGTAATATATATTTGTTTTCTTCATAAAGTTCTCCAGGTTAAACTTTAAGAGTATTTTAGATTTAAGTAATACAGAGCATAACATGCAGCTTGTATTTGCTGAGCTTTCAATTTCTACTTTTGTGTAATTGGTGATTAGAATACGTCTTAGCATTGACGTCAAACTTCTGTCTTTATTTGTGTGTAGTCAATAAAGATGCCCTTTGTATGTACAGTTGACTGTGTTAATGTCTTTGTTGTGAGTTTTATTGACTTCCCTTTGAAAATCGTACAGTGTACGTGCCTCAAGTACATAACTTACTTCTTTCTTCTGAGTTAGAGTTGATATGTTGTTCATTATAAGTTCATAGAATTTCATGTTTGTTTAATTGTCTACAGTCTAGCTCCTTGACAGCTCTCTGGATATAAAACTGCATAACTTAGTGATGATACAACTCACTACAGTATATGCTACATGCACGAAGTTGTGATTCAGATACAATTATGATCTTTTTTATTTTTATTCTACTTTATTATGTTAAATAGTAAAACAGTTTTACTGTAATATTTTTTGTAGAGATAACATTTTCTTGTAAAGAAAAATAATTGGCTTAATTTATTCTGACAGTTATAATTGAGTTGCCTTCAAGAGCCTCTTTAGATTTCTTGCATGACTGAAGACATATTATTACTAAAGTATAAACTATATGCTCTGTTGCTCATGTTAGCTCATTTATGTAAAACATGTATGTCAACTAAATGTGTAACACATGCATGCAAGATATTGAAATGTTTGTAACCATTTCTGCAAAACAAATATTGGTGCATATTATTGCCAAAAATTAGGTTAATTATTTAATAGGTGTATTTATTATGTTCCAAAATTTTGTTGTGCAAAATATTTTGCATCAAGCAAGAAAATGTTCATGTGATATGATTACGCTATGTACAGTTATAGTATGCATGTACAATGATATATTTTGTAAATTTAATTGGAAATTAAAACCATGACATTAATACACCATGAGATGTATGCTGGATTTTTCCAACTACAGTAATTTGCTATTTTAAACTGTACTAGTCTTTGACCATGATTGTAATAGAAGTTCAGAGGGCTTTTTGTTTTTAAACTAGATAATTTGGAAATCATCTATGAACACAGAACTGTACGAAATGTTGGACCAGTAAGTCTGTGAAGTGTGACAAGTTAATAGTTAAGGTTTCTGGGGAGAATCTATTGTGTATTAGTCAGTGACATTCAAACTGCCCATTGTATCACGGATCGCTTATTAAGAATTAGAGAATAATTGAACCCAAATGTTGTTCTATATTTGAACAACAAGGTTGTTTTGAGGAAACAACAAATGCCTGAATGAATGTAATGAGCTGAGAGGCACCATTGAACCCCCCTGCAGCAAGACAATACTAATGCTCCCTACCACTGCTGCTGCAGGTTCACACCTTATAAGGACTTGCATAATACTCTCATTGGTTATGTGATACAATAGGTCTATTAATTCCACATATTTTATGGTCTTTATAACAATGGTTGAATCTGCTGCTGCGAAACATTTGTGGCTAATTTTAATACTTCATCAATGTAATATAATCACAATAACATTCTGTTTTTGTTTAGTCGCAAAGCCAAACAACACAGCTTTCAGATTTTGATCTCCTACCAACACCTACAAGCAATGGACACTCACCATTAGTCAATGTGGGTATTTCATTTTGCTTTCATACTTGTCACACTTGTATAAAGTCAAGGGGTGTCAGCAGACATTATGTTAAGGAGTCACCAAATGTGTCAGTCATTCTTACATTGATTGTGATTCTTGTCTTGTTAGGGCACCTCCAATTTACCATGTACATCACCACTAATACCGAGCGCCCATGTTGATGCAGTCTGCTTACCACCTATCCTACCCAACACCCCTTACCCTGGCAACTATAATTTTACTATAAGCTTTGAACCAAACAATGAGCCCATTACCAAGGCAACACCATGGGTATATCAAGCTGAACACCACAAGCTTTTTGTCAAGATGCAGTGTGTCTGTCCAATATTATTTAGGATCCATGGTAGGTTGAGGGATGGGATGGTAAGGAGGAATGGTGAAAGAAGAAGTGAGGTGGGATGGTGGAGGAAGGAAGCAAGCAAGCAAGCAAGGGAGGAAGCCAGCAAGGGAGGGAGGAAGGATGGAAAGGAGGCCAGCAAGCA
>JAOTOK010016002.1:0-13034 GCA_025770025.1 Virgularia gustaviana
GTAAACAATCTGAAATAACTCGAGAACGAAGCAAGTAAACAAAAAACTGTAAAATAACTTACAAAACTATTTTACGATATCTTTCTAATGAGACAATAAAAATTTTCGTTTCATAGGCACTTTAATGAAATGTATTAGGCAGTTCCTCTTTATACATAAAATTATACAGCAATATTGTGGAGCACCCGGCCGCCAAGGCTTGTTAACATATGACCAGGCTGCCTGATTCATCACTTCCACCCTCATATGCTCCACGCGTAGTGGTCATTTGATCAAAAATGTAAACAAACACCGAACTTCGTACTACGACAAGTGCGAATCAAATCGAACATATCGCCTGTATAGTACGAACTTCCGTGGTAGGTGAGAAGAACTTGTTGCAACATGTTCACACCTGTTCGAATAACTTGTTCGACGTCTGATGAATGAAAAAATCATTACCCTGATATTTCTCACGTTTGGCCATCAATATGTAACATGTTTTAACATGTTGTGACAACTATAATTTGATATCATCTTTAACCACAAATATTGCTTGATATTCTTTTCTTGCTTCATATCATGAAACATAGGACGTATTAAGGGGGAGTAGCGGTGCAGTCACCGCTGGGGACGGGTCCCTCCATGCAGATGATCTGGATGGTAACCTTCGTGAATAGCCCTATGCAAAGCAACCATTCAGTTGCATCAAAGGTTTGTACCCTGGCTAGGTCCCTGGTATTATTTTGATTGATAAAACAGAACACTGAACCCAGCTATCATAGCGGTAAATATACTGATGCAATGAGTCCAAGCTTGATATGAACAATGTTGATTAGCCATACATGATGCTTCATCAAGGGTGAAGTGTCAACAAATGGTGAACCAGGCTTGAACAATCTCCCCTCAACCCTGATTCAGCATGCATAACAATATCGATCATTGAGGCGGAACGTTCAAGCCTGAATGCTTGAAGTCATATGAGCCCACGCGTGTTTTTGACGCATTCTTATTCTAGTCGCGTAATTATAGTAAAGAAGATATTTATGCAAAAAATAACAACAATGTAGAGCAGTATTACCATCGTGGATTCTCGAATGTATTTGAATTGCTGAATTGCACCGTACACTACGACTCTCACTGGCTGTTCTACAAATGACAGCAATTTTCATTTAAAATCGGATCGAATGGACATGAAACGAAATGAAGTGAAATGAAATGAAATAAAAAGAAGTGAAATGAGAAGACATGTAATGAAATAAAATGAAATAAAATGAAATGGAGTGAAATGAAAATTATCACCTACTTTGCCCGTCTGGTCGAGCTCGTATGTCGTAACGACTCTTGTCGAGTAAACCTTCAAGTATTTTGGTAGCATTTTCAGGTTCGCGTCTGTCAATTGTACTGAACTCATCAAGGCTTGGTGTCCTAAAACCAAGATTTATAGACTTGCTCAAGTCTAGAAACGAACGAGATATATCACGCTAGGGACCTGGACGCTACTCACCAGCCGAATAGAACGCGCGAGAGAGCCGACTTGTCAGACTTGTTTCGCGCAATTTTCACGGACCTATAATCAGGTCGGTAGATTTTGAATAATCACACAGCACATCTCCAAGGTCGATCCCATTGACCCACAAAGAGATCGACTTGTAGCAAGTTTTAGTTCCGCCATACTTGCTACAATGGTTAGAAGCTTGTTATGAGCGCAGTACATAAAAAAGTGTGAAAAGCTGCGTTGACCAACTTTAGTCATTTTGGCGCGAAATAAACGCAATGGGAAATCTTACAAGTTGGACAAGTCGATCTTTCCCCTCCTCTCGCGACGTTTCCAGCTCGCCAACACATTCCTTTCTTGAGCTGGAAAATTAGAGATTATATGTCCAAAGATTCAAACTACAAGGCATATAGGCCATATAGGCATGCATTAATTTAGTGATGTAAGACCCGGCGAGAGAATTGTGAACACGATTTTTGGGACCGGGCTTTTTTGGGATGATTCCCGAATAAAGCTGAACATAATTATTGGGACCACGTCCGCATCCCTTAATTTCGTGACTTGTCTCTAGCAGACTGTGCATACAACTAAAAGTCAAGGGCAGTTTTATTTAGAGAGTTCCACTAGAACTAGAAGAATTACTAGCAAAATCGCTTACCCAACTGAGTTTTGTGCAACGACGTTTAAAATCCAGATGGATACAATAATGATGATCAACATCTTCATTTTTGATCTAACAATAAAAATAATCAATCAAACAAACATGCACTAAATTACAAAAATAAACTGTTTCCCGCCTGTCGTTGAGGTTACGACCAGCCTCGGTCCCAGGCTTTTCATGCTGGGACCGAGACTGGGTTACGACAGAAACCCGATTTGGCTAGAGTAACATTGTAGGATAACTCCGGGTGATTGATCTTCGGTGCGCACCGCTGAATGATTTTCTAAGGTAGATCCTCAATTAATGAACTACCGGAGACCACTTTTATAGGAATTAGTCCATCACGTGAATCCCAGAAACGCCCCATTTGAGTGATTAACAACTTTACTTTTTATTGCGTTCTAAATCAATTTTAATGCATGCCGTGGGCTGATAAGGACGCCCATAAGATAGTCTTTCCCTCTGACCTAGTCACCGGACGTTCATTGACCTAGACTTCATTTTTCATGGATATAATGTGTTCTATCCAGTGTATTATAAGATCATCAGTCTTTCTCATTCACTATCTATGATGGTAGTCTATGGTGATATGGTAAACTAAGTTAAAGGCCTTGGCACTTGGCACAGCACATCGTGAACATTTGTTTTAGCTTTACACTTGTGACGAAATAACGTCTTATGGAAAGACCGAATTTTCAATGTACGTCGGATCGTAGTTACACCACCAAACAACGAAAGTTCGCGAAAAGATCACATGATTTTGTATACATTATTAGTTGTCCGTGACGCATCAGTAAATTAATTAGCGTCATTTACGAACAACCACGGTTATCCACAGGAGCCTGAAGAGATATTCTAAAATACGATGCGGTTCGTCTGGAGTACATAAATCATACTTTGACGAGCCGGCGCATTCCCATATTTGGGCATTCTCGTGCTGCGCATGTTACCATCCACAAAAATCTCGTTATGTTTACGCCGCTGTACAATTTGTAAATTCGGTGTGATTCATGCTCTCGAAAATATACGAGTTTTTACCGAATATCGACTACTAGCTGTACTATTCCATTTGAGCATCTGGTCTGCACAAAATACTGCAATTGATTTACGAGAGAAAAACGAAGGTGAAAAAGTTTTTCACGTCTTTCCGCATTACTTCAGCACATGCAGAATTATTTTTGTTGCATGCTAGATTTTAGAGGGAAGAGTTTAAATTTAACAGCAACTAAAATTTATCGTTTTCAGCTTGGCAGATGGTGAATATTTACTGTATTGACAACAGTAAAGCGCGGTAGACTCGATAACACCCAATATATGCTTGTACTGTATGAACTAGCTACTATACATCGGAAATTACGTTTGTTAGCGTTAAATATACCAAAAAAGAATTTATTATAAAAAAACACATACATGTGGAGTTGATACAATTTCATACATAAATCGTAACAATTTAAATTATAAGCATGAACTGTACATGAATAAAACGTTTGTGTGAAACAGGAACTTAGTAGGCAGTAATGCGTATACGGTATTTATCGTAATGACTATATTATTGTATTAAGAGTTATTGTCAGACATTATATATTTCTTAACCATTTGCTTTTGCATGTTGAATCAAGAGAAACCCTTAATATAATTGATACTGGCTATTAACGATAACTATATATAGAATACGATGGAAAACATGAGCAAAATAAATATACCACCCAGACAATTTAATAAAACAAAAACATGCACTGAGTTGGTTTCACTAAACTCTTAATAGTCTGTCGCTGCGCAATGAAGAAAACAAAAATGCACTTCACTGTATTTTCTCAATAAAGCAACAAAACACTTCTATAGTACAGCTACAAATTTAATTATTGATTATCAAAACTTTCCTCTAAAATCGTCTGCTATACACATGTATAGCTACAATTAAGTTGAGGGTAAACGCGAATACTCATTCAATTCTCTGAGTTCCTGTACATAGTCCACAAGTGGGTCATCTTACCTCAGTTTCTCAGTTCCTCGACAAAACCTTTAATAGCGTTGCGTTTGTCCCAAGCCAGACGTATCTAAAATTACACTACCAGATGTTAGGGGCTTGTCACATCATATTGCCTCGTATCTCCATTGGCTTCCGAAAGGCTTTAGAGGACAACCACAAATCTAAATTTAATTTACTTTACCATGTCCGAGTTAGATCAAAAGCCTCCGTCATTGATAATTTATTAAGAATGGGGAGTTTCTCTTCAAGTCTTTCTTTATCCTATAAAAATAGAACTATACCTACGAACGCAGGTGTGATATTTTCTAGCATTTATGCTTTATATTCTTGCTACAAACGTTTGCTCCAAAGACAAGAAAAAATCTGCTAACAAAGATGGAGCATTATACATCTGCAGTTGCACTGCACGGTTTACTTGCTGACATGATTCCGATACACCTAACACTAAAATAATTCATGAAATTGTTGTTAAAAATTAAATTGTTTCACTCGAGTTAGGGCCGGCCATTAAACAAAGATGGGATTCGATGAGAGTTAACGAGTCGCAAATTTGCTAACGTTCTAACGCCAATGTCAATGACTTTCATTCATTCTGACCAACTTTGGACTAGTTCAAATTAATGTATTAGATGAGAGTTGGTGAGAATGAATGAAATTCCATCACTGTGTCAGTATGAAGAAAGCGATTTTGCACACTCGTCGATCTCGTTTAATCGAGCCTTTGTATGACCGTATTTATATTATATTTACAATGCGTTCCTTTTTGTTCAGACTGAATAGTTCATTTTTCATGATTCGACTGTAGATTCGAATCTAGTTTCGGTAACTCGAAAGCAAAAATCAAGACCACCTTACAACAGTTAGGGGAATTCAGAAGTATATAAACATGAACAAATAAATAATTAATTAATATCTTGCTGATATGTGGAAAGTTACGACACTACAATCACGTTTGGCCGCAAAACCAACTGTCAGTTTACCGACCAATACGGAACATATGGTGCCTTTATATCACGTGGTGAATCAGGTTCTTAGCTACGCAGTACATGGCAGCTTGTCGCACGCGATTGTCATTGTCGGGTATAAAATCTAGTGGGAACATGGGACATATCTATGCCCGATCTTTTTCAACCAATCAATCATGGAAATTGAGAGAAAATAATTCAATGCTGGGCATGTTTTTTTTAATTAAACAGTTTTCTTTGCATTACCCTAACCTGCCATTACAAGCGTTATATTATATTTTATTAACTATATTTACAAGATTTAGATTATACTACACAATGTTAAAACTTGCGATCATTTTTGTTCTCATGGGACCAGAGTTCTACTCACTGAGCTATATATAGAGCGTTTTCACGTGACGTCGTGGACGCCATGTTAGTGTTCCACTTCAGATATTAACTGAGAGTGTTTTCAAATTAATTTGTTTTCACAAACCAACACGGCTGTCCGTGGCTCAATTGGCAACTTGGGACAAAATCAACACTCCCTGGAAATTAATTACTAACAAATCTACTCTACTACAACAAATTGTCGATGTTCACAAGGCCACGACTTTTTCTTCTGAAAAAGTATTTGTTTTAGGGAAGTTTGACCATGCCATCCGGAATTTTCGTGAATGCACACAACACAATAGTACGAAAATGAGGCTGGCAATGAAACTCGCCCTATTACAAGATTGCAATCGATAACATTGCCCGCCTCGATGATACACGACTGTCTCGTTTGCATACAAGAAAATTAGGGAAGTGTCTATAGTATAGCAACTTCGTCTTTTATCAAATTCAATATGTGTGCAGAACGTCTGGTTGTTTTTATGTGACCAGATATTCTCCAAGTCTCTCTCTCTTTCGCTGGTTCAATTTCGTTCGGGATATGTTCAGGTTTGTTTAATATGCAAAGTATCATCACAATGAATAATGCATTTTTACAGACCATTATGTTCTGAACATCTTACAAAAGACATACTATGGTAAATTGCTTTAGTTACAGATTATAGCCCCATACGAGTAGTAAGTGAACTGTGGTAGATTTTTGTTCAGCTCTTGCAGACAAAATAAAAACTCGAAAAACTCATTATGCATTGAAATGTCATAACTATGATATACTTGGCATATCAAACAAACCTAAATATCTCCCGAACGAAGCAAGGAAACAAAGTTCTATCAATTTGGTACTTCATCATTTTAAATGATCTTCAATATAGAATCATAAAATATTTAAGCGAAATTTCATGTCATGAGCACTTTAATGTACTCGGTGGCATATATATCTCAGTGGTTTTACTCTGTACTGCTACTAAATACCATTCTATACAAACTATACGCGCGTAGGGACGGGAGATCCCACCATTGTTCATACCTCGTGAAATTTTATGTACATCTGTCTATAAACAGACTATTTGTCAATAACGTATCCGTCAATGGATTAGTCCCTATCTCACAGATTTCAAGTGAAGGATGGGGGTGTCTGGCTCGTCTCTCCATGACTGATGCTTCGAATGGAATACAAGCGATGATTAGCCGACTTTTCTCGATTCGCGTGCATCCTCGGCATTCTGCAGGAACATATTCACGGAGAATTAACACACGTGGATTCTTTAAATTATCCTCGCGTGAGATTCACTTGAGTAGAATCTTGAACAAATTCGATTGTTCATCTGATAAAAAACAAACCATGGATGTATAACTGCCGATATGTAGCATGTAAGGGGGGGGGGGGAAGCCAGCTGCTGCGTCATCTGGGATGGCTGGTAAAGACTGGAGTGTCACTTAGCATCTAAACAAGCCTATCCTAACAAGCCAAGATGTCATTACATATAGATTTGAATTTCATATCACGGAGTTGGATTTGACGTAGAGAATTTGAATTATGTCACAAGAAGTAAGAACTGAAATTACAATCATTTCTCTTGAAAGCAACTAAATTATAAATTGAATTTGATTACTAATTAGAGATTGATAGAAGCAAAGAATTACCAATTAAGTACTACTTATTCCATGTATTGTAGAGTGTTTTCAAAAATGTTCCGACTTTAAGTAATGGTGACGAGCATTTAAAGTACTCAATCTGTTGTGCTAATATAAGAACCATGTATACTTATTTAAAATATTTCTTAAACAAATATTTTCTTTCCAACCCTTATTCACAGAGTTAGTCGCTTTCTAAAATGTGCTTATATTGTCAGTATTTGTTTGTGAGGAGAAGACCCAACTGTTGACCCCTTCAACCTCCCATAAAAGCAATCATACAAAGAGCTAACCTTTTCTTTGACTTTACATAAATCTATTCGTCATTCGCAAAATAGCCGAGCATTCAAAACTATACCTACCTCTTACTAAGTCAACGACAAAAGATGTCTCGTCCGAAAAATTTTCAACGACCTACAGAAGTAAGTGAGTATACTTGTTAATACCACAATTGTAAAAGGATCATAACATTTTTCGCAATCAACGGTGAGATTACAGGTAATGATTACCGCGGGGGGAGGGGGTGGCGTTAAGGCGTTTAATCCCAGTTTAAAGTACGAAGCCATAAATTATTCGTTTATTTGACATTACATTCTTGGCTACATGCATAATGATAAACATTATTTATTAAAGTACCTATGACTCGAAATGGTTTAATGCACAAATATAATTAGTTCATTATGCGAGGATTATTTAGGATGATTTATTTTTGAAAAAATGATGTTAAGTGCCATATTGAAGCATTTGAATATACGGCCGTGAGATGGAAAAATGGTCCGTGCCTGGGAACGAATTTGCCTGCACTTTACGTCAAAATGACGACACTGGTTTCACCCTGAGTCGATTTCAAAAAATGGACGAAAGATACATCTCATGAATGACGTAAAGTGCAGGCAAATTTGTTCCCAGGCACGGACCATTTTTCCACTTCACGGCCGTACTTTCAAATGCTTTAATATGGCACTTAACATAATTTCTATCAAAAATAAATCATCCCAGAATAATCCTCACACAATGAACTTTATATTTATCCATTATGTCACATAGGCACTTTAAGGCTCGTTCACACGATCCAATTTTATGGGATCCAATTTTATTCTGGCGCATGTGTTTGAGGATTCTGATGCGATTGGACTGACAAATGTTGGGATGGCGGGCAACAACCAGTTGTAGCCTTTACTGTAACGGACTCATTTACCTACGCTAGAATAACATCGGATTCGACAAAATTGGATCGTGTGAACGAGCCTATACACGCGCTTTACCATGGATGAACTATTTTCGGGAGCGGGTAAATCCCTTTCGTAAATGATGACTCCTTAACGAGGAGGAAAATTTACTACGTACCTCATCGTTAACAACAACGAAGATTCCACTTGGACTTTGTCTAAAATGAAGAATCGGTGAATGCGTAACACCAAACAAAAAGAGGGGTTACTGTAGCTTCAAATAAACGATTTGTTAATTTTTCAACATGTTTAAAGGACAATATCAACCAGAAATTTTATCGTCTTAATAAATAAACTCGTAAAACCATTGCATAACTTTGTCGGCAGTTTTGAAGGAATCTCTGTTCGTTTCCAAAGTATCTCATTTCAAAATTCTGGAAATCTCGCCGTATGTTGAAGCACACCGTATGTTGATGAAGTTATGTCAAGGAGTTAGGAGATCAGACAAACGTCTTACCTCAGTATCGATGAGATTTGGTTGCTCTGTAAATTGCACTTGGCTGGTAGTTTATTTAACAACTCCTGCAACGTCAACGCTTCAAGATAAATCGCTTGATACTCTTTCATCGTGGAAGACTCTTGTAAAGATTCCACACAAACATACAAAGTCAGCATTGGTTTGGCGAATCTAAAACCAACACACTTCGTTTAAACAATTATTTAACAAACAGTTTCAGCAAATTAATATCCGTCAATTTTAAGACAGAGCTGTAATAAAATATATCTTCATACGACGTGGCACAGAACGGAACATCATACAACGCGAGCTGAGACGACGTGACACCATCTGAAACGACCAGACACCAACTGACACGACGTGACATTTAACTCGACAACTGACACCGTGTAACAGAACGTGGCACTATATGATACATGCCACTTTTATTTAAGGATTTAACTATATACACATACATACATAATCGTGTTCGTCACATCATTTCAGATGGCGTCATACCTGTATGGTGTCAAATCAGGTTGTCTCATATGGTGTCTAGTGTCAAGTTTGGGGTAACGAGGGTTCCAAGTGGTCACACGTGGAGATAAGGATAAGGGAGCCCCAAATGAGCCTACCCACCTGGTATGTATGAGATTGTGCAGTCGAATTCCTTCTGCGTTTCCCGCTATAAGGATGAGGTCTTTTTTGTTCAAACGTAAAAGATCAGCTCCTACAGTAAAAGTACAATAAGAATGTGACTATATATATATTTGGAACATACAGGGACATTATGGGAAATACATCTCGAACGCGAGGGTCGACGACAAAGCTGTAGTATTTGAGCGGTCAGTCAAGGCTCACCATAACCAAAGTCAGTTGTAGCTAGCTATAGAAAGGTATATTATTTTAATAAGGTATACTATAGTATTTTGCCATTCCCTCTACTCCCGCACGAAAGTTTAAAATCAAATAGGTATACAGTATAATACGGTTTGCAGCTGCAATTTGGGACCTTAAGCAACGAGGACGGGGACGGCAACGAAAACCGGTAGAACGAAGTTCGGTACTTAGAAAAAGAGCACTTTTACATAACTTATACTTGTGCGGATTATTACGCTTTGAAAGACGATTTTTCATTGGTATAAAACATATAAAACAAATATGTTAAAAGAGCCGGCAAATTGCAAGCAACGGCCTTCAACGTTCTGCGACGTCGACGTCAAAACGTTCACTGTCGCGTTGTAAAGAAGACGAAGACGACGCGAACCTTGTCCCTTGGGATCAGCATTATTATTTTCTCGCTAATAATATAAGAGTTTGAGGTTCCCGCGTTCTACGTCCCCGTCGTCGTTGCTAAGGTCCCTAATGTCAAGTGGCAATTATTCTACATACATTTTTCTTTTGTAAAATAGAGATACGGAACTTCTAAAATTTCTAATTTAATATATGCCTCTCTGATAATTATCTAAACCTAATAATATCGCACATTTGTATCCTCCAAAATTAAAAGAGAGATATCAACACAATAAGATCCAAACGTTTTTCTGATAACCAAAGTCACTTAATCGCTTTTCAACATCATTTTACCAAAAATGTGGGGAAAGAACAACATAATTATTAGTAAACGAACTAACAATACAGTCGATTTTTAATTGTCCATGACGGGAAAATTATGTGCTAATTTTATCATCTTGTAAAATTCTAATATGTTAGGGGAATCTGATGCCTGGTCCTTTAAGCAATGGTCTTGTTAAAATTTGGTAATTTTCACGAACATTTAATGTTTTCGTGATGTTGGTGCGTAACTAATTAGTATTCCTAAGTACAATATGCTACAGATTGTTCAGACACTTTAACAAGCTATTTTGTTGACTTTATTTAGCGTACATGAAGACTGCATTTCTGCCCAAACTCTGGGGGACGATGAATCAGATACTTGGGGGCAAATGCCTCTCTTTCCCCTTCTGGAAGATCCACTCGCGCTATACCAACCTGTATAATTGTTTAATTGTGGTAAAATAGCTTGAAATCGGTTATGTGCTAGCCATCCTCTTGTTTCCTCAATACTCGATTCTTGTGATAGTTTCTACATGAAAAAAGGTTAGATGAAACATCAATTTACTGTTAGCTGTTATGTAGAAATTGTGAAACAAACGCTCACCTCTTTCCTTTCACATGCATATGCAGCAAGAACTTTATAAAATTCGGGGTTCAAAAACAGTTCAAAAAGACAAACAACGGGAAGTATTTACTGAACTTTGAAATGAAATACCTCGAAAACAAAGACATATTTGTCAAAACTGTAAACTAAGTTGTCTCAAAGAATAATTTTTCTGTACTGACTCTTGATGACACAACACGATTATTGTCCGTTCATTTTCACTCTTGTGTGCCAAAATGTCCCTTGTGTCTACATATATTGGAAACATTTCAAAGTGACTCAAAAACTGTTATTTTCAAGTAATGGGATCAGTATTTTGCGAACGAGTGCATTTTTGTTATAATATTTAACTATACTGTCATGTTCCATAGCCCGACTCTATCTTCAGGGACGTAACTAGAAGCTTAATTGTGGGGGTAGTGCATATTCATATATTCGGTTCTGCCCGACGGATTCTTTTTGTAAGCAACTGCCTTCACGGGCAGCTAGCCGAATACTGTATATGAATATGCACCCCCAATAGACCGATACTAAGTGTGGCAGTAGCTAACATGAAGTACCTCCGGTATAGGAACAGGCGATGCTCCTGACGGGACGGGTGAGAAAAATGTTGTTGGTGACGATATGCTCGAGTTCAATGAACAAGCTTGGAAAGAACTCCTAAAACATAATTCGATGCATTGTAAACAGCTAACTAAAAACATGAAACTGATATACAGAACAGACATTTGCAGTCTGAGAATGCAGAAGTATCATTTTATTAACTCGGACACTCTATTCTGTGAATCGCATGTTAAAACTTTAGGGGTTCAATCCCCAAATACTATAATATTTCAATAATTGGGTCAGGGTTTTCGTCCAATTTTGAAAAGATCACGGACAGTGATTTTCAAAGATCTGATAATGCGCTTATCGCCCTGCATAACTCGATTGCAACTTCTAATGGACTTTTTGTTTCCAAATTGCACTCGCAACCATACAATAGTATAGGGTGGACAAACATCATAAAGTCATACCCTGGAGAGGACCATTGCGACAGTCTTTCGTCTGAGGTGTCAACAAGTTTCTATAAAAATTATTTTAAAGTACACAGTATATGCAAAACGATGGTCAATTATACAATAAATGGTCTGGGAGCTGCATTAAAAAGTTAATATAGAACTCATTTTTATATGTTTTTGTCTAGGTTTATGGAGGCTTGATACATTTATTTATTTATTTTTATTTATTTATTTATTTATTTATTTATTTATCTATAAACTTGTCGCAAGCGACAGGGAACCACACAGAAATATACTTCCAATAGGCCTTTTTAATAATGACGTCAAGTGAGGAAAATGTGATGTTACACGCAACTTGATTGGTTCGTCAAAAACGCAAGCAAATCAAATTGCGTGTAACATCACGTTTTCCTCACTTGACGTCATCTTTAAAAAGGTCTATGATTGGATGCCTTGAGAAATAAATTACAGAATAATACTGTAATATAGCTAGCACATGCACAAGTCACTACAATAACTACAAACAAATACAAGACTTCAATAACATAGTTTTACACTGAGACTTACTAATGGTATTTTGATATTCATGATATTTTACACACGCTGATTTAAAAGTTTGCGGAATGTCTACGTCATAAACATAGTTCGAGTATGGCTTCTTTCATCACGTGTCTATTGTATATTTACTGTACTTAAATTGTATATTTTCGTTTATGTTATGATGCCACGCCTGCAAAACCTTATGCGCGAGTATGGCTTTTTCTAGACTCCTTGTTCTTCTTAGGTTTCTAATATCAATGACGACCATGGGTCATATAATCATGTTCAGTTATGAAGCTCCTACGAACCATTCATTTCATATAAGAGTATAACTGACTAAAGACCAAGCTTCACAACTTTAACTGTATCTGCATTGTGTACGGCTCTGCGTGAAAAGACTTTAAGATCGCGCAACGCGAACGGCAACGCAAACGCCGAACCGTGGAATAGACTGGGGTGACTTGCGGCGCGAATTTCTCGGCGTTTAAGATTCAACAACGGCAACGCCAACGGGGACGCCAACATGACCTCCTTCAAGCAGATACAATTGGGCAATATTTATTGCTT
>JAOTOK010016224.1:0-13027 GCA_025770025.1 Virgularia gustaviana
ATTGTTGAACATGTTCCCAATGTCCATGAAATTTAAAAGTGTAATAATATAAATAAATAATATAAATTAACAAAAGTAAAGTTAACGAGATCTCTTGACTTGTTTGCTAGTCGTGTTAACGATAGAATAATTTATCTACATGAGATATGTTAAACATTTAAAATAATAATTAGTTGAAATTGACCACACTCTATAATAATGAATATCTAATGAACTATAACAGCTGTGTTGCCGACAAGAATAGCGACAATTGATGAAAGAAGCTACGTAAGCTTGTCTAACGTTTCCAACAACCTACGCAATTTCGCTAAACATTATTATATATCACTATATTTAACAGCTAGTTTGTTAAATATAGTCTCTATCTATGACCACGTTGACCTAACAACAGATACCAAGGTCATGGTAAACCATGACACAGAGGTACAATAGCACACATGCATGCTGTGAAAACAGCACTATATAGCTAAATATAACTTTATTGTCGTTTATAGAAATCAAGATATATCTTCAACGAAAAATTTTCCACTAAATTATGCCAACACGTTTTCTGTTGATGATAGAACGTGTTTTTATGAGTTTCTCTCCAGTAGCTAGCACTTACCAGCTTTTTTAAGAAAACCCAAAAAGACCGAACTGTTTTTTTGTGTTCTTTCAAGTTTCAAGAGTCTTCCGACGCCTACAACCTATTATTTTTCTTTCTAACGACATCATTATCCAGTCACAATGCACACAATAGTGAATAAATCGCGTACAACTTGTCAAACAGCCTTCTAAGCACTCAGCAATTATAAACTGGTCACCACAAAAAGAATGAGTTTATTGAAATATTTCTTATAAATTTATTTATTAATTGCAATAACAAGAGAAAGTATTGTTAGCTTCTGACAAGTCCATGTTCAACACAAAGGATCGTGTTTTACTATAAATTGTTTAAAATTATGTAAAGTACACTGTTTCAAAAATGTTTAGAAAATATATACACATAAAGTGATGTGTATATTATACTCAACAAAGTATATAAATAGCATTCAACCAAAATTTTTGTTTTGAAAACTTGTAGCTAATTCATTTTTTTTCACATTTGACTAAATATCAGCTGAAATTTTATGCGATCTGGTTGTTGAAGTTAAAACGCCCGTATAGCCATGTCTGATGAATCAAAGATACTGTTTAGCATATTATGTTCAAAACACTCATTATACAAAGTAATAAAATATTTGTCAAGCATATTAATTTTTGTGTTCATCTCGAGTAAGAATCAATATGATGTCGTGATTTTTTGTGAGATAAGCTAGAATATACAACAACCGAAGGTCACGCTACTTATATTTGTTAAATAAAATGCAATTATATAATAATATAATAAAATCCAATATACCATATATTCAATAATCCATTTTTCTTATTATTTTAAGTTTTTAAATTGAAACTCGACTTTTTGATTTTGGAAAAAGGAATGGTACTCATTACAAATTCACAGTTTTTTATCCTGCAGAACGAACGATGAATAATTTTCTCAAAATAAATCCCTGCTAATGCGATTTGAGTTGAAAACCATAGGTTTTACAAACAACTATACGCATATCACTTAAGTTACGCAATAGAATAAGTCAGGATTCAATTTTAGGTTGAAAGTTTTAGAAACATTTAAAAAATGTCAAACGTGATATCATGATGTGTACATGTATAATTATAGCTGTCAATGTACATATTTGGATTATCTCTTGATAGATACCAATACATTGACAAGAACGTAAACATAAGGCGATACTTACAGTAAAGAAGCAAAGTGAGGCTACACCGCATGATTGCAGATTTATAGTTCATTGTTTCTAGTTTTTCCTACAGAGTGAAACATTCAAAGAAAACGTATAAAATATTAGCTGAAAAAACAAGTATTCGGTTATTGTAAACTTTAGAGCAAAAAACAATTTTTAATTTTCTTACCAGACGTTTCGTTGCCGTAAGCAGGAGGCAAGTGAGCTAAGATGATCGTCCCTATGATAGTAATACGTTTGTCTGTATCATGTGTTCTTTAATACTCATTTGCGGTTTTGTGGCTGATTTATGATTCATGAAGTCATTACAGATTGAGCGATATGTTGCGGTATATAGATAATAAACCAGTTCAGACAACTGAGCTATGTCTCTTCTTAAAAAATACCCGTAAAGTAATAAATCATAGACTCTAAAAAATTTCTGCGTTTCAACAGTCTCAAACGAAACACTACAACTCCCAATATTTTGTGCGAATCAATAATTTTGATCAATAACCAAACTTACCAATAATAAAAACAAATGAACGAATCTTAACTGGTAATTTGTGCTTTTAAGTCATCAAACAATGAAATAAAATATTTATGATTTTCAAGTAGAATAAACTAAAGAAAGAAATTGCATTTTTAGCTACAATTCTTCATCATATTACACATTGCAGATCATTCAGATTTAACAGTCCTAATATATTTTATATCTCCGTTTTCGGCTTAATTCGTTACTCTGAGAAAAAGAGAAACTGCGACGGTTTTGACCTAGTATAACTGTAGTCTGCTTTTTTTAGCAGTTCCCACATGTAGCTTAGGCGTAGGTAGGTAAAAGCTGGAGGTTGTCATGACTCGGCAATTTTTTTAACAAATTAGAAAAAATATCTGCGCGTGGTAAAGTCCAGTTTTTCTCACACAAACATGTTCAACTTGATGCTCCTTGAACACATGTCCACTCTAACGATATATGGTTACGGTGTTTCAGGGCTTTATATCTTAATGGTCAAAAATAAGGTTTGGTCTCTCAGGCGAGGGCGCATTTTCAGTCGAGGAAAGCGCTTCTTGAAAGTTCGTCCCACCCTCGGAAATAGTTGGTGCAGTCGCTTAGCGCCTAAAATTGTGAAGATCGTCACAAACTTGTCAAAAGCACCATATCTTTCACAAAGTGTCAGGCTCTCTGTGGGATTCCTACCTTGACTGCTAGTAAACTGACAGAGGGCGCAGGTTATCACAAAGCTCCTCCGATGCATGCAATGGCAGTGACCTCGGTTATCTGAGACCATGCCACATGGGCAACATACAATGAAGGCATTTATAGAGAGATTTTATTTGTGACAATGACCAACGCTGGATTTACTCCTTAAAAGCCTGGCGTAGCCAGTTACTATTAAAGGGTTAATTAATCGATATAGTGAACAACCTTTCCAGACGGACCGCACCGCACAACATTTGTTGACAATCAGTGGCGAAGCCAGCATGACAATTTTTTAACATCAATTTCTTCACATCATAAAACAAAATCGTAGCAAATTTAACTTGTTTATAAAAGAATAAACTCCTTAATACATGAATAATGGAGATGTTTCGGGTGATAAATATATGGTGAATATTAAATTTGCATAGTATTGATAGCAGAATCATTGAATTGTCAGATCAGTTTTGCGACTGTTGCTAGTTCCTCCATCTGCACCACAAAAACATCTTTTGTTATTCTTATGAACAACTTGCGGTGCAGCGTGGGTAATACTGTGAAATACAAAGACAAACATGGAAAGGCCAAGAGTAAATTACGAAAGTTATATTCAAGTTACAGTCAAGTTACAGTCAAGTTACAGTCAAGTTACAGTCAAGTTACAGTCAAGTTACAGTCAAGTTACAGTCAAGTTACGGTCAAGTTACAGTCAAGTTACAGTCTATAATAGAATTTCAATGGTCTATCAATATGATCCAGTTTGTCCTGTTTTTCGAAAGAAAACCGCAGGACAATGATGCCCGCGGGCCGGCGTCTACCTAACACACCCACGTACATATATAAGTATATAACGAGGTTGATATCGCCGAAGGCGAGGTAACTAGTATTGTAATTAACCACGCACGAGACGGACTCGAGCTGATTAAAATATCGACATTCACTGAGATTGATAATTGTTTAATTCGTATTTTTCAGACTTTTACGTTATTTCTCGAGGTGTGTCGCTCAAGTTGCATAGAAAAAGTTCCTTTTGTCTAACTGGGTTAATATTTCCCACTTAACAGTTTGTTAAAAAACGATAAACGTCTTTAAACACCACTTTACCCCATGTCATAAAACACGTTTTAGTAATTTTTAAAATCCACATTTCTCGTTAAAAAGCTCAATGAAAATTGCAACTACACACAAAAGAACAGTTTATTGGTGAAATCGTTAAACAAATTAACAGTCGATTTTCTCAAACACTCAGGTCAAAACATATAAAATACGTTTCATATATCCAAGGAATTATAGTGGTTTGTTTTTGTTTGACAATTTGTTTTAGCGAAAGGCCAATTGCCTTTGTAGCTCGACATTGACGAATGTATATTTCCGCCATTTTGAATTCCTGCCATGATCACTGCCGTCTACTATATATTGTCACGGATCCTGGAAGGTGATTGTACAGTCTACAAATACGTAAATTAAATGGAACTGAAATAACCGTATTTTGCCCTAAGAAACAACAAAAATACTTCAGCAGTAAAGGGGTGAAGAAAAAGGCGGCAACCTGTATCGCGGGCTCCAATACATGCATGGCGAACCATGTCAAACATAAACAGAACAAAGCAAGAAAAAACACAACAAAGTACGACCATGCACTTTCCAGGGGATTAAACTGGATTAAACACGATTAAAACAGCATTAAAGCTTTTCCTTCGACATCGACTTCTTTGAGGCAATAGATGATGTTGTTATTACAACTTTCGCAGGCCGTAAGCGAAATTTCATTTCGCATATTACGGCTGCCGCCGGCCCGGCCGGGACTATTTGCATATAATGTATACTACTTATACTACGAGAAATTTGATAGTATAGTACGGTATTGTTGACTTGCGCTTGTAAAAATGCGGTGAGTCACAGCGTTTGGCGTCATACAGCGACAGAATAAAATTGCCGGGTGTTAGACAGAGTAAAATAGTCGTAAAATAGACAGTAGGATTGGGATGGGGAGAAAAAATTTAAAAGGTTCCTGGCCAGTGCTTTCGACTTACGGCTTCCAACGGGAAGTTGTGGAACGTCGCACTTTTTACACTCCTGACGGCATTTCGGACCTCCGAGCGCTATCCACGGGACTTAGAGAGCCAAAACCCTGAGAGGGAGGGAACAGTCGGCTCCTAGACATTGTTGGCTGCCCCTTAGTATCGGTCACACCTCCGCCTCTTATCGACCTAGGTTAGGAACGGCTGAATTCTCAAGCCATGTGTTCGTGGTTTAGGACATCAAAAGTATGAAGTAGCGTACGTCTATTATCTCCGTCGCAAATGGCCAGCCATACAATTGTGGGACACATTTACAGGGCTGGTTGGATATTGCCGGTAATCTCCGCTGAAGTGACTGTCTCCAAAGGCCGATATCTCGAAAAGTACGAATCGGATTGAGATTAACCAAATTAACGAAATGAGGCTGAAGATGTAAGCTGATGCTGATGATCTCTACTCGAATATTTTATTTTTAGAAAGGTTACACGCACTGCAGACCCGCTGTAAGCTTCCCAAAAAACTCTAAATGGGATAATATCCAATTACATGTTGCCGATCGCAAAATTCACATTTTTCAAAATAGTTCAGGTAAAAGCCACAAAATATTGGTAAAAATAATATAGAAATGTGCAGAAAGGTCTGTGTAGGCCTAGGTACTTCGTTTGCCTTCTTTTAACGACTGATAATCGAAAAATTTGACTAAATTTTACAGCAAACCCGTTAATGGGGATTTTAGTGGCGCAGTGGTGTAACGGACAGATTTGTGGGCGGTTTTGTCTGTGTTCGATTCCGAAGCTGCCAGAACTTCTCATTAGGTTTCTCAGCTTTCCCAAGTTAACATTACCTTCCCCAACTACGTGATCGCTGACAAGTTCCTAGAGTTGCACTGAATTATGTATACAATAAATGTTAAACGAACAAATGCTTGCGGTTGTGGTAAGATATAGCTCACAATAGCTTGGTATATTTCGAAATTAAAATGGGTTGTAAATTAGGGGTTACTACTTTTCCTTCAGAACTTTTTACATGACAAGGTTGCATGCTCTGTGAGAATCCTCACAAACCGGGCAAAGAACCCCGGCAATGTTACTTTCTCGCTGCCACCCATGCAAGTGTAAATACAAGAAATACTTAGGAAAAGAGTGTCGGAAGGTTAGGGCAAGTGTATTTAATCAACACTGTAAATGGTAATGCACGGGTATCTGTGAATATAAGATTGTAGGATTAAACAATTGTATTTATTGGCGAAAGGACCTGTTAGGCCGAGGGTGTTCATTAAGGCTATTAAAATTTTTAAGAAAAAACGAAAAATAAAGAAAAAATAAAAGGGATAAAAAATTTGCCATATGTTTCCAATATTAAAAAAGTAACAAAAAATGTAGAGTAAAGTCCAAGATAAGCGTTTTTCTCCGTGTATAATGATCCAATATAGATGTAGTCATATACCAGGTTTTCTACACTCGATCCGGCGTTTTTGAACTGAACTTTTTTCAACCTCGTACCCTGCAGGCTTGGTAATTTTTATCTTTCTCGTCTTAGTCTCGTGTTAGCGTTGTTGTTAAGAATAAGATTTTTATAAACTCTATAAATGGTTAAAAATTTGCCTTGGCTTCAGAAGGTAACCAATCGGAGAGCATCTATAAGATCTTCTCCAAGTTGAAAAACCGAACCCTGACGTCCATGCAAAGTCTGTAGGTTTGGCCGTATATGCGGTCGACAAGACATTTTTACTGTGCGACCACCTTGCCCTTGGGGAAGGTGGTAGATATATTAACCTGAGACGGAGAAGAATCGTAATGAGAAACTTTGTCACAAAATGAGAAAGCCGACCCAAAACTAACCATGGTAAAAGATTTTAACTGACGACCTCTTCCAGTGGAAATTTTAACTCAGGAAAGGAGAGAAACCTAATGAGCAGATAGGGAATCGAACACACACTGAATTACATACATGTTGCCGTTACACCACTGCATCACTAAATTCCCCAATTAAAAAGGTAGGTTGGTCAATATTTTTATTTTTTAGCAGTCTGATATCCATCATTTCTAGCCAATCAGATTGCTCCGTTAGCGGTCCGGTTTTTCGCAAAACGGTTTTTTCATGAAAAATATCAACGATAGACGGACTACAAATATGTAATTTTTCTCTGAAAAAATGCAAAAATGGATGATGACAATGACAGTTATCTGCAGTGAAAGCGAATTTTATTAGCACGGGGAAGAAACCAGCGAGGAAAACTGAAGCATGTTTACCAATTTTGAATTAAATCACGTCGCGTGTATATGTCTGCATGTACAATCAAGCTTTTTTCGAAAAATGTACGTTTTTGGTCATTTGGTTTTTAGGAAGCAGTTTGGTTTTGGTCGAAAAACGGTTATTTTTGGTCATTTTGGAAACAGGGCCCACGCTACCGCACAACTAATTTTCAATTGTAGTGCCTTGTGGTATATATGAAGAAACTATTAATCTGACTGGACTGAAAACTCTAGCAGTGTTTAAAGTTTAATTTTTGCAACTACTCCCAGATTGGTCTTTAACTCTTTGAGGCCCAGTTATTATTATTATCAGCTTTATTAGGATCACATAAAGTACAACAATGTTCTAGGACAAAACACGGAAATGATAGAAAAGAATGACCCTACACGCGTAAAAACGCACAACTTGTTCGTTGCAACAATATTGATGGTTGAACAACATTGCAACAACCTGATAACAATATTGTTTACGGGGTGCAGCACAATATTGTTCACGCCGGTTTGAACAACCACGAACAACCTGTTACCGGCGTTTTTGGCCGTGTAAAAGGCAAGGTATAAACAGGACTACAAGTCTACAAGAACCATGCAAGAAACGTTGGACAGCTAGAATCATCTGTCTTTAAAGCCGAGCATAAATAACGTCTGGCTTTGAACCAGAGAAAAATCTATAAACACCCGATTGGTCCTAAAAAGGTTAAGAAATTCTTTATGGCAGCTATTTTGGACTGACGTAAGTTTCGGATGTAATAAACAATTGAACGTACAACGTATTATTGAAATTTGTAATTAATGTGATACAAAAGGGACTACATAGTAAGTTGGTTGGAATGCTGGTCAGTGACGTCAGATTGTATAAATAGAATTATAATAACGTAGATTGTTCTTCTAACGTGAATGTTCCGTAACTTTCCAAGATCTGCGTTGATGTAGCATCGGACATTCAGCCGCTAATTTCATTTACAATTCATCCTTTTTGTGTTCTTCCTCTTCTGTTTCGTCTTCCGTTGAATCAACCTCTTCTTTTCCTGTGTCATCTTTCTCACTTTTCTCTTCATCCTCCTGAAATACACAACAAAACATAAAAATAGGAACCTGTAGCGTGCATGTGTGGGTATTATGTAGCCGTACCGACATCATACTCTACACGTTGAAGTGAAAAGAACTAAATTTTGACTATGATTTGTGGCACGGGACAAGTTTGTCATTTTACTGTATGAGAAAGTGCTAGACATGAGAAATAAATGGTTGCATAGTGCAACATCGGACTTGCAAACACAAAATACAACTGTCAACAATGTATGGTCAGGTTTTTGATCGTCAGAATTATTTAAGTGTCCCAGAAGTGCAGATGGTGATATTTCACATTTCAGTGATCAACTTCACATGTTATACACAAGGCATACCCAAAAGGAAAATTTCAACTGATTATCATAACTAGTGAGTTACTGCAGTATGAATGTTACACAAATGCCAGTGGGTGCAATGATCACAATGTAAATTAATGAACTACTAATACAACATACCTCTTCTCCTTCTTCATCTCCTTCCTCATCTTCCTCCTCTTCTTCTTCCTCTTCCTCATCCTTTTTAGCATCATCCTCTTCCTTCTTTTTCTTCTCCTCTTCTTCTCGTTCTTTCCTTTCTTTCTCATCCTGCTCATCTTTCATTTTCTTCTCTCCTTCTTTTGTTTTCTCAAATGTTTCTTTGCCAAAGTTCTCTGCTTCCTCAACTGAGTCTGTCACAATAACATTGTCAAAAATAGTGCCAGATTTCACCTAGGAAAGAATGAAAGATTTGAAATGATCAAAGTCGCTCAACTCAAATGGCTGTGAATTTTAACAATATTTAGTGCAAGTCAAACATACTTAATAATGGCTTTAGAACTGTATAAGCAACATTATTTATCTCTATCTATGCTCTCATTTATATAAAAAAATGTGTTGCAGTACAGTACAGTTATGTCGTTGTAACAGTACTCATCAACCAAACTGTGCAAATTGGCTGCATAGGTACAAACCTGCCACAAGTCAAAACCAATTGCTCCAATGTCATCATACTTGTATAGTTTATCATCAGCAACATAGTCAGGGTTGTCAATTTCAGGGTGAATCCATTCACCTTTGTATTCAGGGTTGTCAATCATTTTTGGTTTCCACTCACCCTAAACATATCAGAACAACACAAGGTTTTACGTACAAGAAAGCCAGGTATTTTTCACCCTTTCGGGTATTTCACCAACTGTTCGCTAGCTATTAAAGTGTTTTCAACAGTAACAAGACATTAAGACATGATATAGTTAATGGTGAAGGTGTATATTTCTTGAATATTAACCTTATACTCAGGGTTGCTAATCATGGGTGGTTCCCATTCTCCATCAATCTCATCATCCCAGTCTTCAGGTTTCTTTGCTTCAGGATCAGGAATGTGTTCTGGTTTATCATAATCCTTCAGATCAAACAAACAGCTTTAATTACTACTACAGCAAATTAATAGTTGTAATAAATAAAGTAACATATTAAAGGGGGCATTGATTCTGCTCATAACAAAAACAGGCTCCTGATGTAAACACTGTATAAATTTTACATTTTTTGAGCATTTTTTGAAATAAATCCTAGTATATATTATTATTTGAGAGTATCATGAACCCAAACAGTGATAGATATTCAGTTAGTATATAGTATTCTGCAATTTAAAAGTTCAAAATGTAAACAAAGTGTTTGTATTACTGCGCTGTAACCCCCCATTAAACTAAAGTATAAATGGATTGGAAAAATATCCTTACATCAGGTTTCTTATCTTCAGGGTCAGGGATCTTGGCCTCATCAACCCAATCTTCTGGTTTCTTTGCTTCAGGATCTTTAATTTTCTTTGGTGCTAAGAATTCCCAGTCATCTTCAAGTTTTCCACTTTCAACCTTCTCATTATCAATACGTACTTCATAACTGTTGTCTGATTTAACAATCAATGTGTAAAGATGGGTCATTTCATCATCCTAAATCAAGTCAAACACAATGTCATACATAGAATTTTATAATCGACTATGTATATAGTGTGGTTTGGCATATATCAATGGTGGCATTCTACTTTTTTTCTGTTTAAAAAATGGTATTGTTTATTGATGTTTCGTTTAATCAAATTTCTTTTTAACTCAATATATTGACAGTGTCTCACATGTATCAAAGTATTCCATCTGGTTTTTCCCACTGTTGCACTTATTTTTACTAATTTTTGCTGTGAGGTTTATACATAATGAGTAAAATTATCTGGTGTTAACAGAGGCCATGGGTTGACACTTCAATTTAAATTCATCAATGGCCAACCTCCAACCCTAATATTGAGTCTTATGTAGGTTTCCACAATGCATTCAGGCCTTACCACCAAGCCTCACTTTAATACATGTCCTTTTGACACCAAAGTGAGACTGGGTGTAAAGGTAAAAGCCTCAGGGGAAACCCATACAAGGTTTCTTTTCTCAATCTTTGTTGGGTCATTGAAGAATGACACCATACTATTTCTCATGCAGTCATTTTTTTACTTGGGTAACAAAATTTAAAATAAAAGTTACCCATGGTGAACAGAACTAGATTTTTATAAGAATTTCTTTCTTTTACAGGCAATGTTTTACCTTGCATCGAATGTCTTTTTTTGTTAATAAATTTTTGCCTTTGTAGTTGAAGATGACATGTACTTTCTTTGTACCAGGACCACAGATATCAGGTCCTAGGAGAAATATAAACAGGGTTGTTTAATGATAAACACATTTTTAGCCTAATTGGAAGAAACAATATTTATAACGACACTATGTAATATACATACTATTACTGTAGTTAATTACTGTATATTGATGTAGTTTTGTAGACGTGGAACCTTTAACTGCGAAAAATACTTTGTTGTTGAAGAGTGAACACTTACCAAACATAATCATATAAGGAGAATCACCATGCATATCAGGTTGTTTTAGATCACTTCCAAAAACCTACAATATTTATTAGAAATCAGTGGATAATAGTGCACTTAAAAACACAGTCGGTAGCAAATAACGCCTGAACAAAGTTAATAAATTGTGGAAACTAACCTTGACATAGCCTCCACCGCAATCAATGTTTTGCTCGTGTTTCACCGAGAATTGAATGACTAAATCTTTATCTTCGTTGGAGAAAGGTGCATCAAATTTAGCCGAGAGGCCATAAAATTTTGCATCTTGGCTAGTTTGAATTCCTATTGTTGTTGATGAGAACAAATACTGAAGTTTAGTTATAAAGTGTCGTGCTTCTACTAGTGTGTAGAACTGGACATTTTCTCCTCACCTTTATCTAATTCAGCATCATTATAAAACTTGCCGGCAGTCCACACAAACTTTCCAGCATCAGATCCTTTATGTGTAGACGATACCCAACGTTTTTCCCAGTCTGCATCTATGATATTCAGAGTAAATTCGTTAAGAAGTATTGTTGCATAACTCTCAGTATTAACAACATCTCGGTCTCAATTTTGACAAAATATCTTACCGGCAAACTCCTCCTTAAAATATACAGTTGATTCTACAATGGAGGAGAAAACTAAGAAGCAAGATACCAAGTAAAATAGCCCCATCTTTGTAACACAGCAACTACTAAATCTGACTGCAAAGAAATTGTAGCGACTGAAAAGGCCGAATTGTCATTTAAACACGTGTTTGTATATTCATGGTCGTTGTGCGTGGTCGCATCTGATTGGTTGAAACTGAACAAACCAATCAAACGACGGCATTTTGAATGACTCAGCCAATCAGAGGTGACCACACGTCTTGGTGTAATTATATATCGTTTCAGTTTCCGCGTTCATTGTGGCGGCGTGCATGAGGCAGGCGTTGAATGAGGGTATATATGCAAACACTCAGTGTTGCAACAGCTGGTGATATACGAATAAGGAATTGTCGGTTTAATCTTAAAACGTGAGAAAAATGGCATCTTAACATAATAATATAAATAAGTTTGTGTTTGTTTAACATACAGATGTTTTATCATAGTTTAAAAAATATGTTATAAAGGTACGTAAACAGTGTGAAATTTCAGTCGAGGAAGGTTGTAAATCGAAATATTGCACGGTGAGCCCGCTCTCCTTCGAGACTTCCCGGCACCTTCGGGATTTATTTCGACACGCGTGAATAACTGCGTGGGATAAATTGTCTGGACTCTAGATCGAGAATAAGACTCCCCGAATCCTAAAGTAAAAGGACAAAGAGCAAAAAGTGATACAAGAACGACAATTACGAAGTGGAGGAGAGGAAAAGAGTCATTGCGAGCCTTCAAGGTGGAGCCAGTGGGTGGAGCATACGATGGCGTCAGCGTGCACGATAGTTATTGAGCCCGCTGCTCAGACAATCAGCGACCTTGTTTTAAATATGCTAACATGTTTCTACAGAAGGGCTCTCACGGTGATGCCTTGCGCATCGGGAAAAGCATTTTTAGGTGCATGGAAAAGAAAAGCCACGCTAAGGGTGCCCCGAAAATGGCTGGGCGATAGGTTGATGGTAGCCTGCGCGCAGACGCTATGTAAAGATTTCCAGCCGGTGGACCAAATATTGAGGCGTCAAAAAATAATTGCGGATCCAGGTTGATGGTTGTATTCTGACGATACTGAATGCCTCACTAAAAGCGTGGAGGGGATTTAATGGACACTTCCCGAATTTACTTGAATGCACACGACACAACAGTACGAAAACCAGGCTGGCCAAGGGAGCACGGCAGAATGAACAATAAATCATGAATTATGTAAATTCTTACCTGTAACCTTCGTGCTTTTTCCGTA
>JAOTOK010016335.1:0-13025 GCA_025770025.1 Virgularia gustaviana
GAAATTATCATCCAAAATGGCGGACAGCATGCTACTTTTGATCAAAATATCTCAGGAATTAAACAAGCTTTGAAGACACTGTAAAGGGCAATCTTATCTAACTTTGAAAGATCTTTCCAACAAGACAAAAAAATTTGTTGCCATTTCCCTTTAATTATTGAAAAAGCAACTAATCAACGAACCAAACTATAGAGCTAACAGTCAGCCAACGAATAAGCTATACAGCATTCAATATATGTTTTGCATCAATTAGCATTAAATTTGCCCAACTTACATTCTCCCTCAATATCTAAACATTTCATTCTGTTTTTGATAATTCTCTCAATGTCTCTAGTTTCGGCACTTTTTGACCCTCTGGACTTTTCCTAAACAGCAAGAAATATTGTCTTTAATTAACCGAGATCTGAGTTCCATAGCCTCTGGATCGATCTGAATCGTACCGGGCCCAGAGTCAATTTGACATTATCTCGAATCCAATAATCTGGGATCGGAACAGATCCACGACCATGGATCGAAGATCTACAATCTGGTGCCCGGATCCATACTGTATTTAAGATTCGGGAAGTCGAGAAGTTGTGAATACGATCTACATCATGATCCCGAACAGGACAGTGTATCGTATTTCGTGGAATAAGCCGAGGCAAACAACCAGACATTGCGATTTGAGACCCTACCTCAGAAACATCCTCTGTTCGTAACATTCCAATTGGAATTTCTCCTGTGGTGGAGCAAAGGCGTTGATAAAGGCAACCATAGGTACCAAGCCACATGTGGTCGTCCGTGAGCTTTATCTGGGGGTGGAGGAAAATAAAATTTTACTCATTTCTAAATTATTTGCTGCAGGCGGAATGTGGGAAAATCTTACCGAGGTGAGGTATCCAGAGCCGTCTGTTTGTTTAAGACCGATAGCCAAACTGATCAGGTCAATCATGTAGTCTTTGACGAATGTCTGTTGAGGATATAAACATAATCAGCTCCGGTAGTTGATATACGATCCTACTATTTACAATGCGGAATATTAATACATCATTTTATCGTATGGATATAAGTGTTTTACTGGAAACTAAAACAATCGTACCATGCGTATGTCACGTTATCACGCATGGACGAGTGGCGTATTCTCCATAATATAACATAACGGTGGAGCGCTTGTAATGCGAAAAATACGCCACGCGGACGTCTATTCAAAATTAAACAAAATGGCGGTTCATCCACTCGAGTAGTTAAATTTTGGACAAGTGACAACGAGTGCTGGAGGAAAGTGGACCAATAGTTAGAAGAAAAGACGGGTCACTGTTTCTAACTTGGTGTAGTCGAGTTGTAGCCGGTAAGTTTATTTGAATGCTCCGTATCAGATGTTTAAATCGCTTCGCTAGAATGTGTTCCATCACTTTCAACTCCGCCCAATTCACGATTAAGCATGCCCATATAATAAACAGAACATTTCACGACGGCTTCGGAAATATGACTTTTTGTTTCGAGTGTTGAATACAATATTTTACATTATCGTATGTAGCGGTGGAGCATGAAATAGGAAAAATATGTCTAGTTGCCATGAAAAGAAAACAAAATTGCAGATGAAGTAGTAGGAGCCTCGATTGTTTTTAAAATATTGTTTTCACCACTCACCTGATACAATAGTGTATCTATCATACTGGCACTAAATGCACTGCCATCGGCAAAAGATTCGCTAAACATGTAGTTCAGGTGAACTTTTTTCGGTCCCGCACCAGACTTTGATTTCTGTAAAAAAATAATATTTTCAGAAAGAATTATAATAATATCGGTATCTTTGCCTGACACTTGACATCTTCCTCCCCCTAACGTCTTCCCTCCTACAATACCTCCCTCTCTCCCCTACCTAGCTACCGCCCTTCTCAGGTATATTTACATCGCTACTCACTTTCATTGACTTCCTCTTCCATTCATCGCCATCATTATTATCAACCGGAGTTTCAACTATTCCGGCATCAAACTTCATAAATCTCATATTTGAGGTGTGGGTGAGCTCAACAGACAAATTTATGCGGGGGAATAATCTAAAAAGTAGACGCACAGTAAAAAATACAGTTTATACATTAAAATATATTTAATGGAATACTACTATAATTACGATTACTATATTCTTTAAGGCATATTCTTGACTTTTAAGAGACGAAACAAGACAGCTAAATGTCGAAAAACTAAAACCATAACTTGTACTGAAATTCGCTTAACCTGCATAGTTCTTTTGATCATCCCAAATGTGACTGCTCGTAAACTAGTTAAAGCCTGATTTTAGAGAATTGTCTCGAGATATTTTACGCCGATTTTGGTGGACCTGGGCCGCCATCTTCGATATTCACAGAAGTGGTGTGAGGACAAAAACAGGACAATGCGATTTTTTTACTGACAGACGTTTAAATCCTAAATTCTGTTTCTTTATCGTTTGTTTTCATTTGTGTGGCATCAGTTACAGAATCACTCGCAAGTGAAATATCTCGAGATATAAGAAATAAGTATAACAAAGTATCAAATACTTTACTTTCATTAAGACATGCAATGATGTAATATATTTCAAATGACTTGATACACCCCTTTTATACATGGGCTTATTATATACTTGAGATCAACTTGGTATAACTATGGTAAATTTTGACGCCGGACATATTACTCACCTAAAGATTGTCTGCACACTGACAATGGTTAGCGCATCCGCCATGAACTCTTCATCCCTTTCGTCGTCATGACTACCATTATTGGGACTGCGAGTTACAACAACAGTATCTGCCTTCAAGATTCCCGCCTCGAGTAAATTATCCAAGCTATAACGTATTCATAACAAAACGTTATAATTAGGAGTTGTATCAACCATCGCATGAACACGTTTTGATTATTATAATAAATAATGAAACTATAGTTAAAATATTGAACTGGATACATAAGACATTTTTATTTTGAAATAAACTTTGCTGGTATATACAGGTTTCTGTGTTTAATTTGGAAGTATGAATAAAGATATCCAACCAAGATGTCTAATATGAAGACTTTAGTTAAATTCCACGTCGGTTATATAGGCTACTGTTATTTTGTCAAAAATATAGATATAATAAAATTAATATATATTGGTCAAACACTTGACATATTGCTCGGAAGTCGAAAAAGATACGAAAACACTCGACAACAGCTCACCTTATATAGAGCAATTGCGGAAGTTTCTAAAGTCCTCATGAATCACAAATGTTCTGTCCGATTCATGTAACCTCTTATACAACAAACGCAGAAACCGTATAGCGGAAACTTTAAATTTGGGTGAATCATACATGGAAATTTCGCAAGGGCAACGCAATAATTGATACAAAAAATTGATATGTTTAACAAAAAATCTGGAATTTTTTAGCCTCTGTTATTCTGCATGATCATGATTGTAAAGTGAACGATCAAATCTGATAATTTTCTTTGAAGAATTTGCACTTAGTTTCGGGCTAAGTTAAATACGAGCAAGGATCCAGAAAATAATACTTTAGTGTAATGGAGATTTCAATAAATTCGCTTTTCCATGCAACTGCGACATACTGTATAATGTGGGAGTGCTTTTGAAAATATAGACATGGGATTGATCAAGGTAAAACAAGCACTCACCTAGACACGGAGCCGACAATGTAGTAAAGCATTGGAAAACAATTGATAGCCTGTAGGAAACTGTCTGTTGGTCTGTAGCATGATAAAAAAAGGTAATGATTAGTATGTAAAAACGAAAAAGTGCCACCCGGGCAGCAATATAAGCCCGCCCCCAGTGACACTGATGTGAGAAATCCAAGGTCGAAATATTCAAAAACAAAGTAAGATATAAAAAACTTTGTAGACTAGTTGTAGAAATGACTTATACAGTTGCTGGTCAGAAGATACGAGGGCCGGATATTTTTGAATTTTTCACGTAAAGTATAACTTTAACGAAAAGAACACGTGCACTTTAAAAAGTTAGTACTTACTCAGCTCCTAAAAGTAGAACAATTGGTTTGAGGGACATTCGAGGGCGATTTGATGATCGCAAAGGAAGAATGAAGTTGTACAATCCGGCTTCAACAACAGGAGAGGCGAGAATAATGGCGCCCTCTTCCCGCTGTCTGGGTGATGGGTTATGCTGGCAGGTCTAGGGAAACAATGGAAGGAGAAATTGTTACCAAATATCTACTAGGGGAATTGAAAATTTTGAAGGGCTTCAGAAAGACAATTTCGACGAGTAAGAGTTGTTTGACCAGGTATTTGTTGACGTTAAATACTTATAGAAGCACCATATACCTTTGTATTTTGTTAATTCAAAGAAAATGTGTTGGAGCGATATAATATAAATTGCGAATGCGCTATGATTCGTTGAAGACAAACACGCGGTCTTCGGATGGCGAGCACCGATGATGACGATTTCACCGTAAAAGTCTAATTTAGGCCTTGTTTACATGTAGGTAGGGTGACGGCCTACCAGTTAGCCTAACAGAAGGGTCAAGAGGTAAGGAACTCTTCTATGGGAGGGACAAGTCCTGCGACAGCCAAAAGTTGACCCCACCTTTGCGTGGTCGCTAAACTGGACAAGCTGTATTCAATGCTATTTTCGATGTATTGTTGTCTTTTTTGCATACGGAGGGGTAAAAGAAGGACGAAAAGGGACTTCACGTCACCGGTCATCATAAAATCAAAAGATTCTCATTAATACGGCAAAACTGAAGTTTTTGCTTCGTCGAGAGAAGGACGACGGGAGAAATATTTGTTTTATGAAGTGCCTATGGTTCCTCGATTCACGAGTCTTAAAATCCTTGATTTTAAGTCCTATTGAGTATCCATGCACCACAACTAAACATCTCCTGGTCTATTGGGTAAACCAAAATTAATTATCAAGACAGACATCTCAGGCAATCTAGCATGTTTCGGAGCACAATTCTTAATAAGATTCACATTGTTGTACAAGGAATAAAGTGACTTACCCCCCTTAGGTTCAGACAGCATAACGACAATGGTTCTGGAAGCAAATGACATTTCATGGACACTCTTCCGACGTATGGGGATATTGGTGGAACCTCGATAACGTACCTTGAATACAAGAATCAGAAAAACTACTTAAATAGCAAAAATAAAAACACGGATACACATGCATGCATGCATGCATGCATGACAAGAAAATGTGAATGTATGTAGCCAATGAGTTGGTATCACGATGTATATTGAGGGGTAAAGAAGTGGTGCAGGTGGAGCTTTTCGTTGTACAGTAGTGGTGGTGTGGCACATAATTTGTTACTGTTGGTTCGTATTAGTCGCTAAGGTCGTGCTTGAACAAAATATAATATCCAACGTTGTAGGAAACAACTTCAGGTTAGGGAAGCACGCATTTTGTGGGACACTTTAATCGAAAAAATGTGCAACCCCTCAACGCAGTGAGTGTTCTAAATATTCTTTGAAAACGTTCCAATGCAAGTTATGAAGTAATTGACCATCATGGAACAACAAACTCCTGCATGTCATTTTTCTACCAAATGGAGGGCACTATCTGCTCCAAACAGTTACAGTTTTCAGCTTTAAAAACGTTTAAAGGACGGCGCGTGCCTCCAGTGCTCCCCTGCCCCTAACCCTATTATCACGGTGGAACGGTTTTGAAAAATTCAGAAGACATGCAGTCAAAAAGTCGAAACGTAGAGTAATAAAATCCACCTCTGTAATTGGTACTACATTGTTTTACTACGTGATAAAAATGTTTAACGTGGGTGCCCGAAATTACAGAATATTATAACCAACTTACTCAGGAATTTTAGGTAGAAGAACACTGTTCAGACTATCGACAATATCATCATCAATCTCAGAATCACTTGGCACAAAGTAATTCAACGAAGAAGAGAACGACAATACATCTGATGTTCCAAGTTTGGACTGTGTTTCAGCAGCATTTGTAGACGTGTTATTTTCTTTGTCAGTTGCTTGGTTTGATGTCGCGGAGTTGTTATGGTCTGCGTGTTCGTTCTCGAAATTCACTGATGCTACAGCTAAAATGAGAAAAGGCTTTAAGAATCTATACAAAAATCGAAGAATAAAATATTACGCATAATCACTAAACTTATAGTACACTTCTCAGTTCTCATACATGACTTTGGTTGAATTACGTCTAATCAAGGAATGGCAACGCTTGTAAACAAATCGATGATTAAGCTTACTATTATAGAGAATTGTGACAGTATAACTGCAACTCAATATGTTTAGGCGGCAAAGAAAATGTCACGAAATTGACCATATATTCACTGATATACAGTCACAGAAACAACAGCGGTCTCGCAACAGTTTTATTTTTGAAAGCACACTGTCCTAATAGATAGAACTGTAACAGAACGTAACGTTAACAGCTGCTCGAATGTTTTTCAGGACATTTTCTATCATGCAAGAGTGGTTAATTGAACAGCTTTGTTAACCCTGTTCTGCATAAAGTAAAAATTCTAATCCAAGTTAGCGGTAGATTGCAGACATCATTGCATGGTACTTTGTATAAACGCCATGAACTGCTGCAATAGTGACCCCCCCTGGGTAAGCGGGATCTTCCAAGGATGCCATTTTGGAAGTCATTTTTGTTCAGAGTATTGTTTAAAATTTTAAACAATAATAATAATAAAAACTTACTTGCTCCATTACTCTTTGTTTCCGACAATTCGATGAAAACTTTGTCAGAGGGTTCACTGAAGTCACCAGAGGAACTTCCCATTTTTGATTTCGGCTCTTTGATTTCTTTAAATGCGCTTTCCTCTTCACTCGACATCGAAATATAAAAGCACGTATCGTTATATCCCATGATGTAAGAACTTCCCGGGTTAAGTTGAACTTTGTTGCTGTTAGCTTTGCGAACACCAACAAGGCAAACACCATATCTGTTAAAAGAACACGGAAACAAACAGTTTACAATACGATGCAAAACAAATGCCTATCTATTCGAATTTTGGAAAATTAATATATAAAATAATAAGTTCTAATTTATAGTTAAAGGACATTGGAAGTATATTTACACATTGTCTCAAATGAAAGAACTCTCAAAAGTGGTTAATAACTTACTTTACAGTTTTATCATATGTCTCTTAGTTTTCAAGACACTGTGCTTCAAAGTTGAGAAAACTATGTCGACGTCCGCCATCTTGGATATTCATAAAATCATGTGACGTCACAAGTGGGATAATGCACAATATCTCCTGCTTACATAATCATACGGGGGGAGTTTCCTTTTGTTTTCCCACTTGTGGCGTCATTAGAACCGTAACTCATTAACGTCAATATAAGCACAATATCTCGAAAACTAAGAGAGATATGATAAAACTGTATAAAGTAAGTTATTAAACAGTTTTGAGAGCTCTTTCATTTCAGACAATGTGTAAATATACTTCACATGTCCTTTAAAGCTAAAGTACTTGCAATAATATGTTATTACTTTCGATGAGCATGGAAGGAAGCGTAGGCAAAACTCTTCTTGAAATATGGACGAAATACAGTGCTTTCGCCAAGCTTGATATCATAAATCTCGTTACCAGCACAATAACCGAAGAGATCATGCCAAGGCACGTCAGGAGAGCCATCCCTAAAGAGAAAAGGTTATTGAACTGAAAAGTTCTAGCTTATTTGCTTACTGTTTCATCTTGTTTTGCATTTTCACTTGTCGGATGTCTGCTTTCACATAGCTAATGTAAAACGTAGATTAGCCAAGATTTTCATGTAAGTTTCACTACATCCAGCAAGAACTAACGTATTTTACCTTGTCGGATGTCTGCTTTCACATATAAGACGTAGACTATCTAAGATTTTCAAGTAGGTTTCACTACATCCAGCAAAAACTCTAGGTTTTGATACATAACCTGTCGAAATTATGTCAGGTTTTGTAGCTGGCGTGGCAAAAAGACGGAAAGTGTATGAACATTTTAAAGCAGTTGGTTATTAATAGTGGTTGATCATTATAATCCTCTGACACGCACCCATAAAATAAGGAAAATTTTATTTGGCTCGCAAAATCTGGGAGGTGAGGAACCGGCACTGCCGAGCAAACAGTCAATCGCATTCACCAACATGACATTTATAATTAGATCCTAGAAAATGTTGTGAACCAGCCTTTGCATGACCTTGTCACAAGCCTAAGCATGTATAATACTTACTGTTTATGTAGGGTATGCAGTAATGTCGTGACAAGCGTAGTCACACCAGGACATACGCAATTCGCGGCCAAAAGAGCGTTCTTCAACTCATCTTCGCAAACAACATGCTCTGTGGTAAAACAGAAAGAGTTACTTTAGTTCCTGCGAACTGCTTCACAACGTTTTAACCTTTTTCTTTAATTTTTCTCAATTCAATCTGGTAGAAAGTACAATTTATTAACTTTCGGAAACCCGATTTTCCTATTTGTGGACAAAAATATTGCACGTATATGTGTCACATCCCACTCTATCGACGGCCGTACACCGTATTCCAAGAGTAAACTACTGTAACAAGAATTCGGATTATGCATTAAAGAAAAATGGCAACAAAAACATTTAATGCCTTCTTGGATAAATGTTTTAATAATCTTTCTCGGTATCTTTAAAACTCTTCTGGTTCTTAAGATATTTTGATAAAATACCACGGAGTCTGTCATCTGCCGCCATCTTGGATTATAATTTATAGGTCATTGTAGGACGTCATAACAGCTGAAGCTGTTTATGCTCTCTTACGTGATACAAATGCGAAGCGAAAAAGATTTTCGAACATATTGTTGACCTTAAAAGTTGAAATATTTCTATCAACTATGTTGTTTTTTCTCCCTATTTAAACATGTAGTTTCAAAAATAAGTGTTTCGTGATCCATGTTCTGACGTTGCTGCATATCCGTGAATATCCATGTTGGTGGACATAACTTTGATCAAAATAACAGAAGAACCAACACGTTAATGGAAAAACTGCGAAGGGCAATTATATAGCAAATTCAAAGTTCTTACTAACAACACCACAAAAACTTTTGTTGTCATTGCGCTTTAACTAAATTAAATTGGGCGAAAGGTCTTGCTCATTGCAGCAAATTCGTGCCTATAATATAGATTAATTAAGGTATCCATTAGACACATACCTGCAAAGCTAACGTGGAATTTATTTTCTGCTTGTAAAATTTGAACATAGAGAGGAACATGTGGAGCGTAGTCTTGTATGGCCCACGTTCGTAGGATTGTATGGCGATCCTAATGTACCAACAATAAAAATTAATTAATTTTGGCAGGGCAGTAAATGTAACTGGACGCATAAGAAGCGCCAACACAACAGCTAATTGATTATCAAGTCGGATTTATCACTCATGGTACGCCTAATTTGGTGATTTTTTTGTTTCCGCAGTATTGTAAGGGTCCTCATAAAATTATAAGCTCAGAAAAAAATAGTTCCTGAAAAATAAAATTGCGTACTTACAGTATCACTAAAAACCTAATAGTTTGTCTGTATCATAAAAATTAAATGTTGAGGAAGTTGCGAGCGGAAATTTGGACCAAAGTACCAAAGATGTACTGAATTTTATGCAGCAATAATCTGAGCAGCTTGAGTATTGGATTCATACAGCTCCATTTTCAACTGTTTTGTTTTAAAGCAAACTTACAGCAGCCTCCTTGTTCACGCCATTGCGGTCAGAAAGAATGAAAACGCCTTCTGCATCTGATATGCTACAGAAAAAAGAACATGCATGTTACTGAATTGTGAAAGCAAAATATTTATTTAGACCCAGTGTAACCAAGTCTCACCTTTTAATAAAATTCAATAATTTTTTTATTGTTCTATTGGGAAGATTTTTCAAAGTGCTACATAATTTCCCTTTGAAGTTTTTTTCAAAACTTTAATTTAAAAAAGAGGCGATTTCAACAAGACAATAATTAATCTTTATTAATATTAAGTGCAGTTTTCGTGAGGTTTTACCATTGATGAGTAAAATGAAAAGTAATGAGTAGATAATCAATTTACGATCATACCAAAATTAATAAAGGGTAAAACATGATGTTTTCCTTGGGTTCTGCTCTTGACGAGTAAAATCATAGTACACTAAAGGCACTTCTATAACCGTTAATAAAACATATTTCTTCGGAAAGCAATATATTCATGCTTTGGTACTTACTTAGCCCTCTCGAGATCGTTTTCATTCAAAGCTGAACCTTTGATATACGTCACCCTCTGAGTCCACATTGGAGCTTGAATAAGCATTCGTAGATGACTATCAATGTCCGCTGGACATAATAATACCACATGATATTCCTGAAAAAATCAACATATTAGACAATTATAAACTATTGTAAATCGTTGTGGTTGGCATGGCAACGACTCTTAAACGTTGTTGCTTGCAATGCGCTATAATTGATAGAAAAGAAGTCAAAATATTCCAATACTTGCCACGTCAGCAACTTAGACACATTTGGGGCATTTGACTTTACTACCTTTATATTCGTTATGTTTGGATATATACACTTCAAATCCACTGCGCAGAACCACAGACTTCTATACACACTGTATTAATACAGTCAGCACCTATAGCTGCACCCCAAACGTATAAAGGATCATTTTCTCGCCCGGTTTGCTTTTTGCGAGCGGTTTTTTTGCCTCGTGTTATGTGAACCTAAACGGTTCGGTTCAGTCAATCTTCATCGATTGAAAAATATATATCAGATAAAACTTTTCAGGATTCCTTTAATTTGGCAACAAAGCCGCAATATAGATCTTGTGTAAATATTCAGCTCTCGATCAGCGGATTTTGAAAATACGATTAATTATAACAAAAGAAATAACAAAAGCAATCAGTTGGACAGAACTAAATGTATATGAATAATTATCACACAGAGTCACCCATGCAATTTTCACGCTAGTCAGTCATTGTACTTTTGCATTCACTAAATGTTATAGTACATTATTTACATAGCTACTATGTACATCCTTAGGAAAGAGGGATAGGCCTACAAGATTACCTCAAGCGATGGTTGGGCATAGAACTCCTTCAAGAAATCTAAGACGAGTGTTGATCTCAGGGTGCTGGCACACATCACCACGTGGTAACTTTTACCAGTCAACATTCCCCGAAATGCTCCACCCTCCTTCTGTGTCTGAGCCACGTGGAAAGCAAGTTGTTCAAACTAAGGGTAAAAAAGGCAAAGAAGGCAATGTAGCAAACACTGTAGTTGGGACAGTTGGTGTTATGATGATAAACGTTTAAGACGAATTCAGTGTCACTGGGCGTTACTTCAAAAACAGCAAAGATATCACTTCATCACGAATCAGTACGTCTGTCTCAAAGGAGGGCACAGCGCAAAACAAACACTGTTCATTGCGTCATTTAAAGCGTAATATTTTCCCAAATATTAGTCCCTGTTCATCATATTTCTCAACACTGTGTCCTACAATTGAGGTTGCCGCCATGTTACTGGGGTGTGGGGCTCTATAGCTTCACTGTCTAACTTTGTCACGCGTCGTAATTCAAAAATATAAAATGTCTTTTGATGTACTTTACCGATGTTTATCATAGTTATATATTTACTATACAGATATACTTTTTATTGTTTTTTCTTTAACAAAGTCGTAAATATACCTGGACTGGTAAAATGATCAAAGCCATAATGATACAGAACATGACGAATGTCTGGGCCGGCCAGTCACCAGGAACAGTGTCACCATAACCGACAGTACTGAATGTCACAATAACGAACCATAAACTTTTGAAGATTCCCCAATGGTGTTGGGCTCTCTCCAAATGTTGTACACCACAGACACTAAAAGATGTATCAATCATATAGGCCACATACAATATTACAAAAGAAAATAACGTTGAGATATTGTCAATTACTGCTGGGAATTTATAGACCTAATTCATAAATGGCGGCCATCAGGAAATATATTTTCTAATAATTATCCCTGTGATCACCAAGGGATAGAATATTTATAGTTCAAATGAAAGAAACGGAATTTCTGCTACCAACACCAATGTTTAGTTTCTAGTTGACCCGTACAGTTTCATAATTTTTTGAGAACAAAGCCTGACATCGCATACGACCCTCGTTTCCATGCTGGATAAAATCTTCATAGATATTTCGCTCTATATAATCGCCGACGTCGGAATATGCCCCTGGTATGTTCATACACCCTATTATTCTTTCATATAAAGAACAGTTTTTCTATATAACCCGCTTTGTGAATGTTTTTGCAGCGTTTATTTCAACGATACGCATATCAGCCGCCATTTTTGAAATAGGTCTATAAAGTAAATTCCCTACCTCCTCCTCCCATCCCAGCATGACCTTGAGATTGGCGGTCATAAGCAGGGGCCGGTGGCACAAAAGTTGGATAACAGTCTCAAACAGATAGCGATTTTTAATCTCTCGGTGCTTTAACTTTAATTTAACTATTTAAGTTCTTAGGATTTATTCTGAAGTCCGGGTTGCATGGTAGCTAATTTCACAGCTTTTCGATTGAATTCAAACACTTGAAACAATCGCTACGATTGAATCTATTCGGCGCTGTTGTACAAACGACCCCTAGCTCGTTAATGGTCGTTTTTGTAGTAGCTACAACCATGCAGTGTCGTTTTTGTGATCGCAGTCAAATATTTTGGGATATATGATACACCGAAGCATGCACATCCTTAACAATCATCTCAAAACATTTGACGTACGCCAGGCGATTTTACTCGTCAATGTGGACCCTCCGGCCGACTTTAAAGGGTTAAGGGCGGAAGGTATTTTGTTATGAGACGGCGACAGTTTGTCTGATGTCCATAATGGCGTCAATATCTTGTTTCGGAAATAGCGAAGTGAAATGATTTACACATTATTATTCTTGAATAATGAATCGGAAATTTGCATTTTAATATTGTCCTCGTATACGTTATTTGTGGCATGTACAGGCGTTATAAGTTACGCATTTGAACAACAAATCTGTATATTTACTGTGCTATATTTGACCGACATATACGGAGGAGGTAGATGAGCATTTCTCGGATCCTTTTTTGGCTTTAAGGGCATGTGCAACAAAATGCGTTTCTTTTA
>JAOTOK010016446.1:0-13022 GCA_025770025.1 Virgularia gustaviana
GTATTGAGCGCTCTATTATATCAGACCAATGCTATAACCTTCTCGTTATACACAGTTCTTGGACTATATATATATATATATATATTAGTAAATTGTTGTCAAAGAGTACTAATTAAGATTTTTACTCACACGTTGATATTTGAAGAATGTTGTTAGTGAAAAACATTTCATTCCCATATGCTTCAGCACCTGTAGAACCTTAGTTGCTGATGCCCCAGCAACAAGAATTGCAAAGCATACCAAGAAGTTTCCTGCAGCTATCTTAGTTCCAGGTATAACTGGTTGGCTGTGCCAAGAAGATGTTTTTCCACAACTTTGGTTTGTGCATGTCACGGTCACTTTAGCCATTGTACCATTTGCTCCTACTCCAACACCTACATTTTCGGATTTGCAGAATGGACAAAATTTGAAGAGGGCCAACAACTGTGTCAAAAACACAATGAACTTTAGTTCCGTCCTCATGTTTGTTCCATGTAAGGTTACCCTACAAAAAGATAAATAATAAATTATTTGGCCTACTCAACAACAGCTACAGCAGTTCAGGCAGAAGGAAGGCCCTAAGAAAACTGCTGGCCACATTAGACTGGGAAACAAATGCCCTTGCCCACAAAGTTATTTGTTGCCCAGGTTATGTAGGGAAGTACCAGCTTTACTCATGGCTATTCAATTAAATAGAGATACAACAATTGATGACAATACAAACTTACGTCCTACTGGCATTTTCATCATCATCTTCTGTCTCAGTTTCAGTTGATAGTTCTTCAGTTTCATACACATCGTGTCATCAGAAGAGAGGACACGAACAATTCCACAAGTACCAGGTTGACCTTCAATATAACTGGCCAAAGCACTATAAAGCTTGGCACCTGCTGATCTGTCTTTAGTTTCGATAAATAAATTTTCTCGAAATATAGTACTCCTAATGAGGACTAGTTCACTGTAGATCTCTGAGTTGCTGGCCCTCGAAGGCGCAGCAAGACCTTTGATCGAATCGCACACAATTTTTGTATGAATATATAGTTATTATGCTAAAATATCTCGCCAAAGGCAAATTAAATGACAGAAACGCAAGATCTAACTGCATCAGTTACAGATAGCAGATCCAACAACGTTGTTGTCCAAAGTTAAGATCTCTAACGAAGTCCAGATGGAGCCATTCCCATGCCAATGGAGAACATACGAAGTGAAAAACATAGGCATAGGGATTACGAGCTCGAAAAACGTTGTCGCAAATTTTCTTCTCACATTGGGGTTATACTTATACTTAATGTTAGTTAATTGGGTTAGTAGATTGGATACTAAAAATAATGGTATTTAGTATGGTAGTTGTGGGATTACTCTAAATACAAAATTGCAAAAATTGCAAAACAGAGCAGCACGTGTATTAACTTTTTCCAACTTTGATGCTGGCACAAATCAATTATTTTAAATTTTGAACTGGAAAAATTTATCTCGTCAGCATAGGGAACATACAGCCATTATGGTTTTTAAGTGCTTGCATGATTTGGCTCCTGATTATTTGACTATTAAATTAAATTAAAGTTTCGTGACATTCATAATTTAAGGAATTCAAACACCAAGCTTAACATCCCTTTGGCACATACTGAACACTATAAAAATTATATTATTTAGCGAGAAATGGCATTATAGAATAGTCTGCCAAATGATGCAACGCAAATTAAATCACTTGAAATATTCAATCAAGAAATGAAACAATTATTAAAACACAGCATTCATGGAAAATAGCGTTGTCAAATAGTATGTTGTAATTATTATTAATAGTACTTCGTAAAATAGGTGTGATTTTGTTTAATTATTAGTTGTAATATTTGTATTTAAGTAGTAGCTATTTTGATATATGTATATATTCTGTAATGCAACTTGTATTATATTAGCTCATGATTTTTACTGTGGGTAAATAAAGAGATTCCTTCCTTTCTTCCTTCCTGACGATGATACGGCCACCACAAGCAACACAGATATCGTAAACAACAATGAAGTTGCCGGGCATTTTCCCTCCCCGCCATTCACATCCGCACTTCAAAGCCAGAGTCAAAGCGTTCAAACCAACCATTGATCTAACCAAGGTTCCTGACACAGCATCTACAACATCAAATGAAGACCAGCTGATGACCGAGTCTGAGGAGCAAATCCCAAGAAATCTTAGCGGTAGACTAACCAAGCTGAACGGCTAGTTGCAAACCTGATGGAAAACAACAACAATATGCAACAAGAGCAAGAAGCACATGGCCTTCCAGTCAACAAAGATGCCTACCACCTGCACAAAAAAATCTCTTCCCAAGAGGCTGAAATTATCAGGCTTTGAGAAGAAAAAGCCTGTTTGTTTGCTGTCAAACGACCAAAACAGACATAGCACAAGAACATCAAACGAAGACAAACTGACCATCAATGAAGTGAAGACAAGATCCACAAGCCATAACAAGCCAACTAACAAGAACACAAATTCAAATTGGACTGAAGTTAAACCTAAAAGATCAACCCAAGAAATTAAAAATGCCCCAAGACATCAAAAGCATCTGAAACAGAACTGCACAACAAATATTTCGTTCTATCCAACTCAAAAGAAGCCAGCAAGAATGTCATCGTACCAGGCGACTCCATGGTAAAGAATCTCTTCGGTTGGAAGATGTCCAAACAAGACACGAAGGTAAAAGTCCAATCGTTCCCCGTTGTACAACAGATGGCATGGGCTACCACATACAACCAGCATTGTGAAGCCAATCAGATAAAGTAATACTTCACATTCATACCAACAGCCTTGGTCTCCACAACAGTGCACGAGATTGTGCTGAAGAAATTGTAGAACTAGCCAGGTCCATCAACCATGAGGCTCCCCAATACCTCTCTCGCAATTTCTGGCCTTAGTACTAGAGTTGACAAGGTTGACAAGTACTGAAACAATTTGGCAGACAAAATGAGTGGTCATTCATTGACAACAGCAACATTACTACTGACCACTTTAACCGAAGTAAACTTCACCTAAATAGATCTGGAACCGTTCTTTTTGCAAAGACATCTTATCCTACCTAAATGCACACTAGGTTGATGCCCTGTGGGAGACCAATGACCTGACTAGAGGTAACTTACAACCTGATGTAGGTTGAGTTCTCAAATTCTAAAGTTTTTAGCCGTGGTCTAGTCATTGTCTCCTTAAATATTAATAGCTTACTAACACACATTGATGAATTACGTATATTTATTAGTAACATTAAAATCGACATTTTGGCAATCAACGAAAGTAAACTTGATCTTAAAAATAAAGTTCATCTACCAGGCTTTGAAATAATTAGAAAAGACCGTAAAATTAATGGCAGAAATTGGGCATGCATTCATATCCACCATACTATCAACTACCGCAACCTTTAGCACCCAGATTAATTTTTTGCGATTTTTCATTTTTCGAGACACTACGTTTGTCCGGATCACAGAGGCCAAATTTTAAACAAATCATAGGCATATTCTATACCAAAATGATCAGCATAAAACCAGGAACAAGATTCATGACATTTTATTAAGAATAAACCCAATTGCCATGACAACAAGATAATTTGTAACAGACAAACTAATATTAATAATATTAGCTGATAATATTAATTGGCTAGTAATATGGACAGGTCACATTGGAAAATTATATTTACTACAAAATGAGATAGATAACATTTTGCTGATTCTTTTGATATGCCACATGCATGAATTCAGCAAGTTTTTGCAAGGAAACTTGTGTTGAAGTGCAAAACATCATTTTTCAAAAATATCATTTTATTAACTAATTTCTGACATTTCTATTCTAATTCCATCTATGTTTTATATTTATGTGAAAATATTGCTTATAAAACATCTAAAATAGTTCTTAAGTTCTTTTTAATCTTGAGAAAATGTTATTTTGTGTGGCATACCTCGAAGCATGGAGCTGGACAGAGACCAATATCACATTGCTGACACCAGTATGTTGGTTTTTTCCTGCATACTTGGAATCTTCTCTGTGTTCGGACTCCTCTCTCATTTACTGGCAAAAGCTTAGGGAAGTGCCTTTCACTAAATCTTGCCGGTGTGTCTAGTGCGTTGTGACCAGCTGATTTTCTTGAGCAGTACTCACCAACCAAAAGGTTCACGAGGTCCACATGGAATTGCTTCAGAGACCTGGTTTCATGATTTGACGACTCCTGTTCTAGGATAAAACTGTTCACCACACACCTGTCCAGGAGTCCAAAAAATATTCTTGGCCACCATTTCTTGGACTTGCATACAACGCCATAGTATGACTTTAGCTGGTCATTGTTATCAACTCTACCCATGCTCTTGTTGTAGTATGTAATTGAAAGAGGGCATGGTACACTTTGTTGAACTCCATCTTTCTTTCTGCGCTTTACCTCCTTAGTTGCAGTTACCATGTTTCTTGGCTTTGGTAAGGTTGAAACAACATGGACAGCTTTGTTATCAAGCCATGCCCATAATTCAATTGGAGTTTTGAATTTTGTCACAAAGTCTCCTTGGTTCATTTTCTTTATTGTTGCTTTGTCAAACAACTTCTTGGGAAAACCTTTTCTTCCGGATCTCACAGTACCACAACAAAAGTTTTTTTTGTGAAAATAACTCTTCAACCAGAGGAAGGCTGGTGAAGAAATTATCAAAGAAAACGCTGTGCCAATTGCCATAGATACTCTTACACAGCTTTGTGACAACAGCATAACCTAGGTCCATAACGTCCAACATAAATATTGAAGTCACTTAGATATCCAGTTTGACTGTCAGCACGACACCACATTTTTATCCCCCTTTTTATTGGTTTTTTCGGCATATACTGTTTCAATGTAGTTCTCCCCTTGAATCTTATCATCGCCTCATCAACAGATTGGTTTTCCTTTGGTGCATATTGTAACAAAAAGTTGGCTTGAATCGAGTCAATAAATGGTCGGGCCTTTAAAAGTTTATCATAGCCTGGGTTTCCTTTTGCTATCATTTTGGTATTATCATTGAGATGTAAAAATCTCCGAATCTCTTTAAATCTTGACCTGGCCATTACATGGGCAAGAGACGGCATGCCAAGGACCCAGTCACTGGACCAATAGTCTCTCAAACTTGGAAGCCTGAGTATACCCATTGCTAGTTAAACACCTAGGAAAGCCAATAGCTCTTCATTGGTAACTTGCACAAAATTGCTGAAGTCCTTTTGGTTGGCTTCATACTGCTGCTTGGCATATCTATTTGTCTCTAGAGCAATTGCTCCAACAACGACGAATTTGGTGCGAATTTTAGTGACATAATTATCCAAATACACAAGTCCCGAGTGAGCTTTGCTGATTCAACCTTTAGTGAATAAATCATCTGGATTTTAATGAGCTTTTGAAATTTTGTGTGGGTCAAGTGACCAGTTTGACCTCCCCTAGATCCGCCCATGTAATGAGTAAATAAGGTGTTTACAGATTTTAATACCTGAATTTATGGTTTATTACAAGACAACTAATTAAAAAGAAATTCTCATTCAAAGTGTACTAAAACGTACACCATAATACTTCAGCCCCTCCACCAGTCCACCATGGACTGGCATTTCATAACAACAAAATACTTGACAACTTCCATAAGAAATTAATTAACACTCTCCAGAGAGACCAATTGGTAAGCCATCAATATCGTCCTTCCAACTACATTCTGCCAAACATGCATTTACACTTCTTTGGTGAATTTTTTAGTGAATTTTTCATTTGAAGTGGAGCGGAGATAAGCTGATGGAAATTGTCAAAGTTTGCGATGTCTGATGGTCATGTCAGGCTAAGCAATTCAACTCTGCATGGGAATGTATTGATGTCATAATTGATGTACTGCAGGACGTGATCAACAACGATGATAACCCCAACCATACAATTGAGGCAACTGGCTACATGTTGCACATTGACGTTTTCTTCGATACCTCCTGATCATAAAATATGTTCTGAAGAAATCGAAATTTGCCTCTGATGCCTTGCAAAAGCCAACAAATGACCTGACCAGTGCGCTCGGCTTGATTGCTACGTTGAGAGATGAGTTCCAGGCCTGTTACACAAGAGAAAAAAGTCAGGCGTTCTGGGATGAAACTAAAGAAGTAGGAGATCGCTTGAATCTTCCTGAAAATGCATGCCCTGACAGACGAAGGCAACTATCAGTAGCCTTCCAAGATTACGTGGTCTATGCTAACATTGAAGGTGGTGACAGCGTGGAGTTCAAGGGACACGTTTGCAATGTCTACGAAATTGTGGACAAAGTTGAATCAGAGTTAGAGAAGAGGTTTGATGCAACAACATAGTCATGATGAGAGGAATCTCTGCTTTGTGCTAAAATTCAATGTCTTTCCTTGATGAAGAGTTGCTTGTGGCCTTCGCCAAGTTATTCCACGGCAACACAATTAATATCTGCTCTTAGCCTCCTCCACAGGCATCGCTTCACTGATTAGGCACCTTTCGGGCACGAGCGATATTCGAGCATTGCTGGTGATGCCTGCCAAAACCGGCAAACTGCGGACAGGCCTCGTAACCTTTTGGACAGGCCTCGTTACCCCCACCCCCACGGGACATCGTTTAGTCGCTTTGTAGTGCAGAGCATACTAGAAGAAAGCGCCGGTTTTCAGCTCGGGTTATATCACTGTTTTAAAGGAGTTCATGCAAAGCGGGCAGAAATAGGAACAGAATTTCAGCTCAATGCACCTCAAAGAATGATCTTTGATCAGTGATGTCGGGCTAACCCTGACCCTTTGGCAGATCTGGGACATTTTATGTGTAGGATTAAGACTGAGAACTTCAAAGAATCACATAGGTAGCTTTCTGGTAACACAACTTTTGTTTTTTGATCAAGTTGAAGATTTTTTTACAGCAAAATTTTATCCAGTTGGAGATTGTTTACACTTTAGGTTACTATCTACAGGTTAGTATCTTACACTAGATATGTGAGAGAGTGGCTGTTTTGAATCTTGTTGCTTTTAGTATGTGTCTACAAGGTAGCCCCATCATGTTTCTATAATTACATTCACAGTGTGATATGTGCATCACTTTGACCTTATTTTCTAGCATTGCTTGGTTCTCTCAGTGTTTGTATGCATATGATGTAAACAGATCTCATTTTTCATATCATCATCTTCAGGCTATCAACTGTTGATAGCATGCACGTGCCATAACATGATTGTGTCTTCTCCCATTGCATTATTAATGCTCCCGACACTTTGAATATCCCAATGAAGAACTGGAGTGGGCTACCATATCGAGCAGAGACTCGATACGGTTGTTTGTTGGTTGTTGGTTTTGTAACATGTGACAAATTGCTCTTTAATTGGTTGCCATTTTAGTTCAAAGTATCCTATCACAGACTGATTCTTGGTTGCCTTGAACAGTTTCACATTCTGTTCATACTCTGATGGTGATGTTATCTTTGTGAGGTCTAGACAACGTAACTTTTTATCAGCAGTTATACCCATCTTGTCAGTGGTCACTTCTCTCTTGAAGGAACGAAGAGTATGAAAAAGGCAAATAACTAAATTTGCCTCTTGGAAACAGTTGATGAATGCTTGTCTTTAATTGAAATCTTTATCAGGTATCACTGTTTATATCCAGTTCCCATTGTGCGTCTTAAATTATTCTACTGCAGAAGTAATGACTCAGGCTAAGCTCCCCGATCACATGGTGCATTTTCAGCCCAGTTAACTGGGCTGAAAACTTTTCATGATTACATGAGGATTTAGCGCATTTCAACGCGGACTGGAAATCCTAGGTCAGTTTGTCGAAGCGGGCTAGGAGTTCTGGGCCAGGTTGAAATTCAACCCAGGCTGAAGTTCTCCATGTAATCGGGGCCTAAATTAGTTTCCTCTGATGCAATACAAATTGCAACAATTTCACTCTATCACCGCCCACTGCAAGCATTAGATATACAGGCTCCACGTATCAAGAATTTTGTAAGTAGCATCAACCATGGCGAGCTCCAGGTACTGCCGGTAAATTGTTCTGCATATACTTGTCTAGGTACAGTAGACACTTGAAGTTCTTTTCCTCATTAACAATAACATCAACACCAGACCCCTATGTATCGAGCTCACAAATACCCCAGTCCCAACATTCACCGCATATCCTCACAATTCCTATATGTAACGTTTTGTTGTGTATTGGTAAATGTTGTGTTTTGTGTGCAGCACTGCAATTTTTGTGGCTTATCACCAATATTGTGTTATGTATAGCAATTTAATATTTAATACATTTAATATTTAATAGATTTAATATTGAAATATTTCGTTGTGTATTGCACATAAGGGCCACGGTAGTTATACAATACTTGACTACCACATAAAGTTCTCCTACATCATCTTTGTGGATATGTAGAACATTAAAGTCAACCAAGCCTTTATATGAACAGATGTTGGTTTCCATTTCTTCATTGTTTATTAGGTGTGCCTGGAAGTCTTCATTAAAATAACGTCTCTAAAGGCCTGTACTCAAAATAAATGTCATTGTCAATTTACCAAATGGTTTTAATTTCACCAAAAGCTGGTAAGACCGCATGACCTAGTATGCCACGAAGACTTTCTTGTACTTTGTGCCATACCATGACATCCAACTTGCTCGATGAACAATCTCAAGTGTAAGACCTAGCAGTAAGGAAGAACTGTTCAACTTCTGTTGCAAACAACATTTTTCTGTACCATTAGCTGAAAACAAGAGACCCACATCTCTCTCTGAAGGAAACAGTGGATGCGACTTTGGTGACTCCTTGGCATCTCAAAATTCCTACATCCTTTCAGTTGACACCATTCAGCCAGGGACTTTGGTAGATTTTTATGGTCCGGCTTGGGTACTAACTTTTCAAAATAATGATGTGCAGACTCAAAAGCAAAACAAGAAGTACCAACTAGTTGCCCCAATTGTGTATTCATTCATGGTTAATGGATCAAATAGTGTTGCTTTGGCATAATGTTAACATCATGGAAGAACTGCTTGAAATGAGTTAGGTTATCAGCAATTAGTAGTTTAAGCAAGTTGATGGTTGACAAACTGACCACTGGTGAAAACAGAATTTGCACAAGTACCAGCTGACAGTACCAGAAAGTGCCCTCTTATCTCCCGGAAAGAATTGCAAAAGCAGGGTAGAGGAGCATATGACTACCATTTGGATGTCAATGGTTCGACAAAGTAGTGCTGATGGCTTCAAATACACATTGTGTCGAGCCAGCATTTGAAGTGCAGCGTTATGATCGGAGACAGATGAAGCATATTGATGTTCAGTGCCCTCTGGAGTGGATAGATGAGATGGGCTCTTGTCTTTGTATTGAAATAAAGTGAAAACAAGGAAATGGTAGAAAATGCTCATTCTTTACCCATTGGGTTTGTGCATTACAAATTCACGTCTGTTGTATAGAGCACTGGTCCCTGGTTGTGGATTGCAACTGGTGGACTTCAAGGCTGATGTTGCTCAATCCCTTATGCAGCAATGGCTTGTTGATCAGAGCTTCATTGAGCCCACTCACGGCAGGAAGTGGAATGTTTACGTGCAGGAAATGCAAAGTATACCTCTGTATTAGTAGTAAGGATGAGGATGAAGACTGTTTTTATACATTCTATCATCAAGAGAAAATACACACAGCATCTTAAGAATATTAGCATATATTGCCAATTGCCAATTAATGGCTTTATTTTTCTATGAATAGTTTGAACCATAACATATCAATGTAATAAAAAATTATTTTCCTGCACACCACGTTTTGTTCACTGAATACTTAAAATGCATATCAGATAACTCTAATGACAAAACAAAAGTTTATGTGCACTCCTTTTGTTAATTTAAGACTATGCACAAAATTTCAATTCAATATCACAACTCCTTCATCTCCCATGCAATAAAGGGCTAAATTTAAAAGAAACACACAAATGCATATATGATCATCATAGACAGTCATTTAGAAGTAATAATACTCCTATAGAAATACATAAGGTCAAAGGAACACTAAGAATAATATACAGTCAATACTACACAGAAACGAGGTAAATACACTCACGTTTGGAGAATAACACACCGACAAATAGCTGGTGCTTTCCGCAAATGCACTACCTTACTTCAACTTCGCGACACACTTCAAACAAATCTCGACAAATACAATGTGACTTCTGGGCTTTAGCCCCCCCCCCACTTTCTTGAAGATTATGATTTAAATAAATAGCAAAATTGCATCGCGGTGGTTTTTGAATTTTTGGCTAGGTGCCTTTAATTAGATGCCACAAAGTACTGCGAGTAAAGCGCCCGAGATTTAACTTACCTACATAACGCGCGATAACGCAAAAAATTATGATGTCAGATAGTAGATGAACGCTAAGACATGTTGAGTAAAAGACAATCAATAGCCAGATATTTTCTGGTCAAATAACGCCGTGTAATGAGACTACTGAAGCAGATCCACCATTTCTAAATTCAGGAGAGTTAATGAAGATATCGAACAGCTATAGACACAAACAAAGCAGATGACACAACACAAGCTACAGGACTTATATAGTCACCCCTAACCAACCACGAAAACTATCCCTGGTTACAACATGATGAAGAAATTGACTCAGCGTTTTGTTATGTTTGCATAAATCAAAATGAGAAAGGTAACCTAAGGTCTGCACGGAACAAGCTTTTATATCTAATGGCTATTCAAATTGATAGAAGGCTCTGTCAAGGTTTAAAGAACACAAACTATCTGAGTGCCATTAGGTTGCCCTAAATTACGAAAGAGTTTCACAAACTTGTGGGAATATTATCGACATGACAAATACGGAAGCGAAGAAAACAAGAGAGCAAAATTTGATTAACGATTATGAACGATTTGATTAACCTTCGTTTAAAGTGTATGCCAGTTTAGAAGCTCTGCTTCTCAAAGCAGCAAAAGAAGAAGATGTATCCAACCCAAAGGAAATCCGAGGACCTGGCATCAAAGTTTAGTAGAGATGTAAATGTCAATTCTTTAGTTGCAAAACTAAGTTCATTTGGATTACTGATAAAAGGAAATAAGTTGGAATGTTTTCAAGACATTTTGACGGCAGTGAAGAAGCTACAGACACACGAGCTAAAGCTAATTGATAACATCATTACTGTCTGCAAGTTAATTCAAGTTAATCCAGCAACTGGGGAGAGGTTTTTCTCAACTGCAAGAAGGATCAAAACCTGGCAACGATCAACGATCAACGATGCACCAATCAAGATTCAACCATCTCACCATTTTGAATAATCACAAATACAGACTAGATAGATTGTTTTTGGTTTCGGTTGCTAATACATTTTTATCCTTAAACGAAAATCCGGAAGAAACCTCGTCGGCACCTTTAGCGCAGTTGATTTTGAATACAGAATTCCTTGTTATTGTTGTTAGGCAACAGTCATCTGTTTATTTATTGTAGCTAATAAGTTGTATTTAAAGGTAATGGAACAACGTTATTTTTAAGAAACATATAAGATTTTTAGGAAATGTTGAATTCTTTATCCACCATGGCTTCATATTGTCATTGACGATCGAGTAAAATGATCAATAATAGTGCAATTCATTAGTAAAATGATCAATAATAGTGCAATTCATTGGCTTTGATTACAGAGAAGAACTATCTGGTGCGTTTAGCCAGATGGGAAGAAGGGACGGTAACAGCTGGTTATTAAGAAAAAAACAGGGACTCTTCAATCGTGTAGAGCCCAGCCCCCAACTTGAAATAACGCTCTGACGCCCCTGCATATTCTGACTCTGACGATTCTGAGGTAAATTATTTTACCAACTATGAGATGATAAAGCGATTTCATCCTCTGGAAACGAAGACACAACAGGAACTGTGGCAGTTTCACTGTCAGGTAGTGATAGTCATAGTGATGATGAAGAAAAATTTTTACTGTGTGCGGATGATCCCCTGGCGGACGAAAAATGGACTGCTCAGTATGATGTCATAATGCAGGAACATTCAGAAGAAAAATTAAAAGCCCGATTAGATGGAACAATAGAAATTGATGAATGGTAAGCAGTCTAAGCACCTCGTTTACAGCTGTGTATAAGCAACTGAACATGAACATGGACCTTTGAGTTGAGCTTGCTGTCTTAGATAAAGAAAAACACCATGAATTAATGAAGTCTCAGAGTCAAACATTTGTACCCATTACTGTGGGTACAAATGCGGAAAATGATATTCAATCACTTCAAAACATATCTGAGTGCCACTGCGGCAGAGAACTGGAAGGCTGTGTTGCGAGCATGGAATGATATTCCAGTGGCAACCAAACTGAAATGTGTGACAGAGCATCCAGGAATCCTGTCTGTCTTCAGAAATGGAGTTTAAGGTTAGCTTCTTGGATGTACAAGACCAACCAACAGGAAGGATACCAAAACACAGGGAGTGAAGAGAGGTAATTGGAAGTTGACTCTAATTAAACTGAAATTGGCTTTATTCCTTTGGAATCATACAATTTGGTACGGTTTTATACTTTGTTACAGCTTTTCATGAAGTGTGTCATATCGAGTTTTCGAGGATGGTTTATGGCATACTTGGGTCAAAGCTGATTGCATTACCTGCTTGTGCCTACGCTTCAATTAGAAAAGCATTTCCGGAAAGCAGTGAACCTTTTACAGAGTTTGAAGTTGATGAAGACTGATTAAGTTGACTTGGTTTGCCTATGTTTTTCGTGGTGATAGTTAATACATATTTTCTGACATTCCATACAGGTCATTAATAGGGCAGATTATGAGATAGTTTGATAATATTAAAGATCAAAATATTAGATAAATCCACCTTTGACTAACTATTCATAATGTAGATGTAAGCAACTGGTTAACCATAGTTAATAGAAACTCTACCCTGGTTAGGAAGCCCCGCATATTTCATAGGGTTTGGGCACAGATGTTGCCTGCACTTCCGGTTTGCAATCCGAGTGCACAGCATGTCATGGCGGCGCAGTATATGTATATGGGAAGCAGCGCATATCATGTTTCTGAACGGTTGTTAGTAGCACATGGCAATGGCTTCAAGCAGTGACGAAGA
>JAOTOK010016668.1:0-24676 GCA_025770025.1 Virgularia gustaviana
TAAAAATAATAATTATTATACTGTCTGTGACACTCAGTCACTCACTGTACCTGCTGTAAATAGGAAGGATTAATACTCAAATAAGGTGATAGTGATGATGTATTGGAGTTGACTATAAAAATAAAGAAATTTCTTCACATATTAACACATTTAAAACCGGGTCTATCATGAGCTTGTGCTTAATTTCATGGTGATGGTTCAGACATCAAATTTAAAATTATCCGATGCTCATGGCCACCGCCATGCTGATGCTCCATCCAACCAAATGATTCTACAATGAATTTCGACTTATTAAACGCACCTGAAACCCCCATACTAGGATCACTTGACGAATAGTCATCGGTATATCTTCCATCGCTTCTACCAAAGTTCATTTTGGATGATATGAACTACAGTTTTAAAAACTTATTCAATTGCGTAAGGCTTCTTTTCCTCCATGTTGTATCATACGTCGCGTGGTCAGGAAACAGACTAACAGAGACCGCGCTAACTGGCGGTCTGTGGTATGTGTTACAGTACTTCATTCAAGACCCGCGCTTGTAAAAGGTGTTATAGACAAAGTAGAATAGTTTATAGGAAGTAGTCAAGTAGGATTTTCCGCGAGAGCGTCGCACAGAGTAAATTCTGACGACTGAGTAAATTTGCTAGAATAAATTGCCTGGTGTCACACGGCCTCTCAGGATAAATGTGTTTGTTTTAGCCAGTAAATTATAGTAGGAGCGAGAAGAACAAGACGTAAATGTATTGAGAAAAATCCAAAAGGTTCGTGGCTAGTGCTTCCCTCAGCTAGCTAGCGTCCTCGAGAACGTCGCACCCTTTACGCTCTTGGCGGCATTTCGGACCTCTGAGTGCTATCCACGGGACTAGGCTAGTCCAATACCCTTGAGGGAGGGAACAATCGGCCCCTAGACCATAGATAATTGCCCCTTGGTACTAAGTACCTGGTATCGGTCACACCTCCACCCTTCATCGACCTAGGTTAGGAACGGCTGAATACACTACAAGCCATGTGTTCCAATTTTAGGACATCAATCATAGGATGCATTTAATGTATTACATGCACCAAGCTTATTACAGCCTAATAATAGTTTCAGTGAAAATTATGCTGGTGATACAATAACTGTTTCGACAATTTGATTAGTTTGGTCCATGTATTCCAGTGACGATGACATCTCAATCAAGTTTTGTCACATTAAAGGAATTGTTATCCATTAATTCCCAGACTTTCTCCTTTAAAATCTGCACCATTTCACTTGCAATAAAAAGATGAGTTTCATCTAAATCATCAATAATGAACCTCTTTCCAAAAGCTTCTGTTTCATCCAAGTGTAATAAAAATTGCTTGAGCACTGCATCACTGAAAATATACATTTAAGTACTTTAAATATGGCCATGCCATATACATAAGAGGGCATCACAGTCAATATATTATTGAATTGATCAGCTTTTGACACAACCTGATTAATCAGGCTCTTCTTACCTTCACGCGAAGGTAAGAAGAGCCTGATTAATCAGGTTGCTTTTGACAAACAATTCAAATTTCAGACAAAGTTTTATACTTTTTTGTACTGTTTTTTGGCTGTCTGGGACAGTCAGTATTGTTGTCATACGAAAAAAATATTGTTGGATTTGAAGATCCCTAATCAAGTGGGGTAGCTTTATTAATATACCTGTACGAAAGCTCTTTATATGGAGATAGGGTGACCCAACAAGTCATGGTTAACTCTAGTAAAGTGAGTCTGTATACCATGTAGATTAAATAGTGTAGCTGAGGCGGTCATCGCTACGGGTGGGCCGTGCAATCTGGTCATATAAATCAGGATACCCGATACTCACCACTCAACCAGAACTCCTGTCATAACATTCACCATGTTGACACTTCTCTGACGATATTTCAAGCAATCCTCATAATGATAAATACGCCGACAGTAAATACATTGAATACATAGTCATACTCGTAACAGCTACATCAACACTAGGGCCCCAAAAAGGGTTAAAAAGCAATCAATTGTCTTTTATACTTCTCAAGCAAGCGCAAAGCTAGTAGCCATTCGGTGCTTCCACTGTATTTTCGAAATAATCTTACTTGTTGACCAATGAAATGTGGATAAATGATAAATCATTTATTGCTGACTGATGCCCCACGAACACACGAAAGGTTTTCTGTCAATTTCTGATATATTACAAGTTAAAACAGTGTGCGCAGAAAAGGTGCGCTGGCAGACCGTGGCACTGCTCCTTAAATGTCACTAAATCGATGACATGACAAGATATGATATTGACGTCATCATGGTTTATTGAAGAAAGTTAATTATGTGAAAATTATTGATGTGATTTATTTTTGAAAATGATTATAAGTGAAAAAATATCCCATGCCTGAGAACGAATTTGCATCATGAACTGCATGAAATGTCATCCTTGAAGTCATGTCGTTTTACATGTTTTTCTGCATTAAAATATATGATCAAAAATACTTTGTGTAGCTTTCCAAGAACATAATTCTTTGAATTCCTAACAGGAGCATAAGTTGTGCACAAGCCCAGATGGTAACGCATCTTTTATTCTACGGTTTATTTGATGGGTTCAGGATGATACTGACTGAACTGTGTGAGACTGAGTCCGTGTCTAAATTTCTCGTGCAACTTGTCTCGCAACGCCATTGCAAGAAAAGTTGAACGGACCTTTACAACGTGTAACATTCCATGCAACGGTAGAAATGATTGCGACACAAGTTGCATGAAACGTTGCAGAAAGTAGAAACGAATTCTAATTTTTGTAAAGATTGCGCCACATTTTTACGGCGTTGGGTAGCAACTTGTCTAGCAATCTTCCATTGCGCATGCGCGTATTCTGATTTGGCCTCGCCCCAGTCCAAGGAATACCTTGCACGCGTAACAAAGTCCAAGAATGTCGATCAGTTCAGTCGTGGCACAGTGCTCGTTTATTAGTTTCAGTTCTTGATAATTCTGAACTCGACCTGTATATCACTGATATACAGATATACAGATCAGAGTCTCTCAGTACAGGAAATCTGGGTGCTAAAGACAATAGAAATTCCTATCGTTCATTCACATTGTCAGATATAATCAAGTCATCCACATTCTTTGTTAAGGCACGTGACCTGTAGTATTAACCTGTGAATAATATTCCTTGATATCCGTTTCACACTCGCATTCCTTAGCTTCTTGACCACATTTACATTGTCAATCACCTGAACGTTTCTGTTCCGTTAGCTTGGTAACCCTTGGTATAGTCAGTCGAAGCAATTGCGACGGAAACTAAGAATTATGAATCTCTTGCTCAACATAGCGTTCCTGGTAATTCAATTTTGCGGGATCAATTCCCTAGAAACTGCAGGTCAGTGCGTAATTCGTATTATTAGGTGTCTCGCAACACACCTCAATGCATGTTACGAGATAAAAAATCACTGACGTGCAATGCCGTGTATTATCTATGAGATGATTTGTTGGTCGAACATCACTTGGGATTAGTGTTGCGACACAAAGTTAGCAGTTGAGTGAAGAAATTGGGCCATGTGACAGAGGGTTTAGACTTAGCAAATAGTATTACGAATTAGTGTGATATAGTGCGATAACGGCGACATAAATAACTGCTTCGCAGTTCGCTCCTTTGCACTCATATTTAACTAATGATCATGTCACTTGTTATCAATATGCATTTGTTACGTACAAAATTTTAAAAGCAGTCAGACATTCACACGTATTTATACGAATATCTGTGAATGTAATGAATTCTCAGACATCAACAGACACGCTCGGCGACATGTCGATAGCGTGTTACCCAGCAACAACAACATTGAATTTACATACGGGTGCATTCAAGCAAGAGACAAGTTTACCGCCTCATTTGCGCTCTCAAATGTGCACTAGTTACACATATAATTTTAATGTGCTGTATTAGCACATGCATCGTAAAGCTGATTCGCTTGAACACGTTAATTGCAATTTAGGTTTCAAGAATTATACGAAGGACTGTCGATCGACGTGCTAGTTTTGAAATCGCTTGTACAGACCGCTCTCTCTCTGAAATGGTCCTCGCTCGCCTTCAAAGACCGACGGAAATATATACTGGCATTTGACCCCTCGAAATCGGATATAAGAACGATTTTCATTGGATAACACAAGTAGTGATCTATAAATAATACTAGCTCAGCCAATAAGAGTGCAGCATGGAATCTGAAAGCGGACAATGCGTTGGTTAGCCTGCGAATACATAATGCGAAAAACTGCACACGAGTCTCGTGTATGTTTTATCAACTGACTTGCGTCAAGGATTTAATTGTATGACGTATTTTGTAGGCCACGTCCCAAACCATCCCCATTTGTAATTACAAGTAATTTTATCATTTCTCTAGTTATTCAAACTAGCACAGGCAAAGTACAAGGAGAAGTGGTGATGGCAGACCTGCAGGATGATATCAAAGTGCAAAAATTTGTCAACATCCCATATGCAGAAGCACCGGTTGGGAAGCTTAGGTTCAACAAGCCTGAACCAAAGAAAAGTTGGACTGGTATTATGGCATTAATGTACTGATGAAAAAACATTTCGGCACACGTGTGTTTTAATGGACACAGTTTTAGCCAACATGCAAAAAGTTGTGGTTGGTTTTTCAGAACTCGGGTGGACATGGCAGTCCGACAAGTCCCAGCCAGGGCAAATAACGCTGCTTGCCCAGAATGTTCGATCACTCGGTGTACCATTTACCGCCTATGTCCACCCGAGCTCTGAAAAACCAACCACAATTGTTGTATAGGAGAATACGTTGATAGATTTATCACGCAATACTGAAGAGACTAGACCCCAGTATCGAAGTATTAACCCGACGAATTGCACACCTTGCTCCCAATCAGGCCCGCAGAGAGCTCACTTGGGGCCTGGGGCAAAAACGAAAAATGGGGCCCCAGTGACGTCATCGTGATGACGTCATGATGATGAGATCATCACGTCATATACTGATGTCACAAAAACCACCCTTTCGTACAAGGACATTACACAATCGGTAATGGTGAGTTAAAACACTGTGGAACTTCGGCCTTTCTGCGAGGGCCCCGCTTTTCTTACGTCTGCACACATTTTGGAAAAAAATTGGGGGCCCTCAGACATCCTGGAGCCCGAGGCAAGTTGCCCCCCCTGCCCCCCCCTCTCGACGGCCCTGCTCCCAACTTCTCCTGCAGCTCAGTTGGTAGGGCGTCCGACTAATATCTGGAAGGTCATAGGTTCGAATGAGCCAAGTAGAGTTTTACTCTGCTTGTCCGGCCAGGCTTGCCTTCGATGTAGCATTTACCACTTAATAATGCAAAAGGAAGGAATGGAAGAGTCATGCAAGCTGGCAACTCCGACGAAAACATTTGAACGAACATTATTTAGCAAAGACGAGCTTTTATTCATATGGCCCGTATTTGTTCTAACGAGATCTACCGGTACATTTTTCATCCGGTAATTTTGGCGCGAAACAAGGATGCATACCCCTTCGAAATTGAGAACGTAGTCTGACTAAAGAATATCTAGCAATTGTGACGAACAAAAGAAGAAACTGAATTTAAATCATTATTTGTATTCAAGGTATTCATAAGAATTCTAATGCGTCTACTTCGTGTTGGGCCTACAGTTACCCGTTTTTTCAACCCTCTATGACTGAAGATTGTTTGGTCCTAAATATTTGGACGCCATATCCACCAAAAGATTATCAAAGTGTTATGGTAAGATATACTGGGCGTTCAATTGGTGTAAAATAAAACAGTTTTAGTTAATATAGTCAATATACACTGCTTAAAGTTAATGGACCTTTACATAAACGTTTACGGAGAACCTAAAACGACAAACTGAAACTATTTTTTACATATTTTAAATTTACATTGGATCACCGTTCGAAGCATGCAAAGTTTTTACATCAAAAGTGGCAGACAGGTAAATCGTGTTTCTTATAGGTTTGGATACACGGAGGTGGTTTTCAAAGAGGCTACAGCGGCGCTTTTTCTGCTGACAATTTGGTTGGTATTGGTGACGTAATCGTGGTCACATTTAACTATCGCCTTTCGGTTCTTGGATTTTTAGCCACTGGAGACGACAAAATAAAGGGTTAGTTTTTAAACCTTTAGGTGGCAATTTCTCTGGGACTTCTGGCGTTAATAGACAGAGTAAAATATACAAGTAGCAGATTTGCTTATGTCGCAAAAATGCAAAAAATGTGGGTTAGATTTCACTCTTTCCAGCTAAAAGTATTAAAGTCGCTGAAAGAAAGGCCATTTAAATACGAAAATTGGACATATTTCATAAAGTCATTTATATAAGATGTTAAAAGAAAGTAAAGTGTATTTTTAAACAAACATTGTAATGTCCCAGCTGAAGAGACTGCAACCTACCCTGAGAACGTTTAGTCAGTTTTATCTTCCGAAACTTCATTCCAACGGAAATCCATATCTTGTTCCGCAAGGTTTAGATCGCTATTTTCTCGTTTTTTATTTCGTTCTCACATCATTACTTTATTCCTATATAGGCAACTTTGGTTTGTTTGACCAACGCCTGGCAATGAAATGGGTGAAAGAAAATATTGCTAATTTCGGCGGTGATCCGGAATCTATCACAATATTCGGTCATGGTGCGGGAGCATTGAGCGTTTCAGCTCATACTCTCTCCAGTCAAAGTTGGCCTTACTTTAGCCGTGCTATTCTTCAGAGTGGAACAATGAATGTTAATTGGGCATTGTCATCAAACGAGGCAACAAAGAAACTAAAGAATGAGCTTCTTCGACACATTAACTGCACGGACAATGAACAGTTACTGGAATGCCTTCAGAATGGCGTCACCGAGGAGGTTTTGAACAACTTTTTTAACAGAGGACCGGAATTTCCTTATCTGATTACAAGTCCTTTGCGTGTCGATGGTGATTTCTTTACAGACGACCCAAAGATGTTGTTAAAACGTGGCGCAGTTAAGCCAGGTGCAGTACTATTAGGAGTAACAAAAGACGAAAGTTTCTACGCGATTCCAGAAGAACTAGTTAACATAACAGACTACGATGCTATACAGTCTTTCTTCGAAAGAAATTTGGCCGCGCAGTTTAAAAACTCATCACAAGCCGTTTTCGATGAGGCTCACAATTTGTACATTTCAAACAGGAATCCATCAACGTTCGAGGAAGCAATCAAACCAAGTGTCGATTTCTTATCTGACAATCAGTTTACTTGTGCTGTAGTGAACGAAGCAACGATAAGATCACAGACACAGAATTCAACCGTCTATTTTTACCGCTACTCGTATCCCACTCCGTACTTGGCATATCTAAGTATACTGTACCCAAAAGGCACATTTGGATTCGCCGCGCATGCCACTGAACTATTGGTGGGTTTATAATTTACATTATTTTATCTTATATTAATTCATGAAATAAATTTCGTACGTTCCTTCATTTCATTTCATTTCATTTCATTTCATTTCATTTCATTTCATTTCATTTCATTTCATTTCAGAGGAATTAAAGCAAATAAAATTCTTTCTATATTTTTTTTGTATATTTAGCCAACATGGGGAGCACCGGTAGGACAAAAGGACTTTCCAGTGGACGAACGAATTATTTCTGTCAGAATAATTATCTACTGGACAAATTTTGCAAAACACGGGTAAGCATACACAAAGTAAAAAATAACCTACTTCTCTTGGCCTGAAACCCAAGTTGAAAAACAGGACGCCACACTATTACGACTTTATATACTTTGAATCGTGCCAAAAACGTATTACACCTGAGGTATAATTGACCAAAATTGTTAAGCTTGTGTATATTAGGCAAACACGAGTCATTATATAAAATGAGTTGTTGCTTTTAATACCTGCAACCCCTTCCCCCAGATGAGGGCCAAGTACTTCTTGTCCTTGGCGAAGGTGATGCTCAAATGACTGCCGACTTTTTGGGGGTAAGACTAAAATGGCCTTGCAATTCTCTGTTTTTACATGAAATTCTTCGTTTTTACATGAACAAGTCTTGGAATTCGTTATTTTTCCCCCAAGTACATTTCTTTATTTGGGTCAGGCATAAATTTACCATTGGGGGGGAGGGTAACAGTCGATTTAATTATTTGTGGGTGGTTAGTTTGAAGGAAAAGTCTTTAAGGTGCGAGACCTTTGGGGGTAATTAACCGAAGGTCCCGGGGTGCAGGTATGTTAAATGTACACAACAAAGTGCTGCCATTTTCATGCACACGATTGAGTTAGACACGCTCGAGTTTGACATACAAAACACATTTCGGTTTCAGTCGCCCTAATAAAGCGCTTTTGCTCTAAGAGGTAAGCTCGAAGCAAGGTTTTTTTTTTAAACAAATTATATATAAACTGTAGTAACGCGTTTATATTTTTTGTTACAGTGATCCTAATGTTGGCATTACAAAGCTTCCCATAATTTTTAAAGGAGTTAGCAGTCTTCCAAACTGGCCAAAGTTCACAGGAACATCCGGGGAATACTTGGATATGGAAAGCCCAGGCATGAGTGTTCGAAACAAGCTGAGAAAAAAATATTGCGAGTTTTTGAGAGACCCTCAACAGTATCTGAAGACAAGTACGGCGTCAACTCAGGGTATCGCACACATGAAGTTTCTCCTGGTTTTGCTGTTGTCGTCCCTAGTATTTACTACTTAACTTGTGCAATCTCTTTATGTTTACACTTTTGGAGCATTCATTTACAAGGTGAATGTTAATCTTACGATAACGTGCAGTTAATATACAACCACTATAAATCCCAAGCCATTTGATTGGCTGATAACCGTGATCTAGTAAAGTATATGTGTCATACGATTGACTGTTTTGGACTTTTAGACTTAATGTGAACAATTATGATAATTAGGTAAATTTCTCCTTAGTTATTAAATGTAAACATAGACCAACACCTTAAAAATCTTGATTAATAAGTTGAATTATAAGCTACAAATAGGGTAATCTCTGAAGTCAATTCATTTGGCCTTAAAGGGGAGTTACAGTCGCTTCTGCGCATCGATTCTGCTCATAACAAAAGGCGGGCTCCTGATGTAAAAATTATATAAATTTTGAATTTTTTGAGCATTTTATGAAATAAGTCCTGTTGTATATTATCATTTGAGGGCATTCCGAACCCAAACAGTGATAGATATTCAGTTAGTATACGATATTCTAAAATTTAGAAGTTTAAAATCAATGTAAACAAAGCGTTTGTTTACGTTACGCCGCTGTAACCCCCCTTTAAAAAGCTAATGACCTGTGACTACTACACTGAAGCCATAACTTTCATCATTAGTCTATCTGTTAGTGGAGAATTTTCTTTTAATGCTTTTCGTTCGGCTAACAATCGTCTAAAACAAGAATATTATGCTTTTAAAATATTTCGTAAATTAGTATCTCACCAGTTTTTGTTCATCTGGTTACATTGATCTTGGCTAAAACAGCATCGTATTTATATAAACAAAATGCGCACCTACCTTGCCAAGCACTGATGGGACTTCAGTGGCGATCGCATGGCGGAGTGAATGACAAGCTGATGAAAAACATCTCTCTACAGCACAAATTTTAACAATAGTGAAAGTCGATTTGAAGTGTCATAACGTTTTTGTGTCATAACTACTGTAACTTTTTTGAAACAATAATTCTTTATTTCTTTTCTATATAGCTGCCTATAATCAAAGAACACAAATAAAAAAGAAAATTACTAGCTCTAAAAACATGATGTATCACTTGTAATCAAAGCAATATCCCACTAAGTCGCCGCGCCCGTAATAGTCGCAAAAATATCATTGTATTCCGTTTAGATCTAAAAGAAAAATTCCCTACTTCCATCAAATATCCTCCACATATTATAACTCAGGTAAAATTGACATAAACACAATGATAGGAAATGATATTTAATGCTTACTTGTGCATCACTACCACCGACTGTGACAAACTTGTATCGGATTGGTGCTAACAGATCCGTCGATTTCACATAATTACCCTGACAATATAGGACGCATACAAATATATTCTCACGAAAAAAAACGTGGGAATTACTTTTTATAATTATGGACAACAGGAAAACGAGGCAGCGGGACAACCGTATAACGAGAGAACGCGAGAACGGGACGAGACAATCGAAAAACGAGACGAGAAGGAGGTAAAGAGACAAGGGGACTAACTGCCCTACCTGATCAAAATAAGTAAAGGCTTCGCACATTTGCAATCCAACGTCTTTCGTGACATCGCGGTTTGTGCCTTGGCGTTCACTTGAAAAGGAAGACGGACCCATACTGTTATATAAAATTAGCTACTCCACTAGATAAACACATATTCGAATGTTAATTGTCTAGCCGGCCTAATTATGCATACCTCGAAGGTCGCAGTGGATATTGCGGGATTTATTCAAATGAGACAAAACAACAAGGTATACGAAACAGTGCGTTTCATGTTGAACTAATACCCCTACAATTTTCGACACAGCATAAATGTTTAGTGTTCCAAATAGAAATGAACACGTTATAGTGACCGGGGAAGGACACCTTTCGAATCAATGCGAGAGGGCGGGGGTTACTGTTTTCCTTGCAACGAGTAAAAACTGAAGAATACAATTGGCGAACTTGCAAGCTAAACTAACTGCTTACCTTACATAATCCCGCATGGTATCCAAACATAGTTTAGACTCTTTCTCGTCTTTTGCTCCCAAAGTGGACATTAGCAGATGCAGATCGTTGAAAACCTTTACAATGAAGAAATAAAACTTTGGAAATATTTCGTAGCGATAGCGACAGCATTATAATTAATTGTGACTGAGTCAATGATTGAGAAGTTACGCAAGCCGGACGGAGAAGGGATACTTATCTCGTAACTAGATATAAAGCCCTAATTAACGAAATCCCGGAGAGCACTTCCAAAAGAATTAACCCATTCAGTGAATCGCAGGATGCCAGGAAGGGTTTATTTGAGCAAATATGTAAATATTTTAATGTAAGGAAGGTTGAAAGGAAGCTTGGTCGACTAAGCATTAAACACGGTAAAATGCTGGCTATACGAGCAAAAAGTCCTGTTCATACATGTTAACAGCAATGTTCAGGGCCTTTTTATCAAAAAGCCTTGTTAACAGAGATTAACAGTGCTGCTAACAGCCTAACAAGGAGTGTGAACAGGTACGATAACAGCGCTGTTTTACCTAGCCAGCTCAAAGATGATCAGACCTGTTGAAAACAGCTGCAACAGGCTGTACGCGTACGATTCCACGTGTGTACCTCATCAATATTAAAATGAACTATGTCGTCATCGACAGGTTGGTCATTTGAATCTGAATGAATTAGAGTTGAATCACCTATATAGGTAGCAAAGTAAACAATTTCTCACCAAGTTATGGTCATCAGTATGTGATTTCCCCCAACGCTGCTGCATCTCGCGCCAATATTCTTTCACGTTTACACCTTGAAAAAACGGACTGCTTCATATTTTTAGGGCTTAAATATCTTCACAGCTAGTTTATTAAGAAGAAAAAATGTAGGCGAAGGTGCCAGCGAAGGGGCATATAAGCGGGGAAGGACGGGGACCCCCCATGCAAATTGGTGTGAAACACCACGTTCATGAAAAGTTCAATATACGTTCAGTACAATAAGTTTAAGTAACGAATATCGATCACACTGTTCTGGTTTGGGATGTCCTTAAATGATAATAGATGAAAAAGTTCAAAAAGATTCAAAAATTCAAAATGCATCCATATAGTTTATATTTGTAGCCCATACTTTTTATGAGCAGAAGCGACTGTAACCCCCCTTTAAGGTTGTAAACTCATCAAGTGGATGGCGCAAAATGTTAAAATTCCCAGCGTTTTTATGTATGTACAACTACTAATACTTCACTGGTTATCGTTACTTGATCGGAATCAAGGTGGACAAGTAAGGTATATATGTAGGATAAATAACCTTCTAATTCAAGGCGATATAAAAGAGAAGAACCATCCACCAAGTCGAGCATTGCACCTGATTTGCATCGTTCAGAGACCTAATTTGCAGGAAATATGTCACAAAATGTGTTGTTATTATAGCTTTTGCAATGTGTTGTACATGAAAGGAAACTAACGTCTTCATTCCTTTCGAAATTGAAGTACGAGAAAGAAATAACAAACAGAGGAAGAGACAGAAACTGGAAACCTGTTTTTGATATATATCCAATGCAGCGTCATATTCACCCTGAAAAATCACAATTGGAGTATTAGGGACACAAACAAACGATAATTTACTACACTTTATAATTGTATATAAACATTTTTTAGTCGATAAATGGGTTGAGTTGTTGACGTTGTTAAAAAAACTTTTTTCGGCTTCGTTTTTCACTATAAGCCACTGATGAAGTAATTTACGTCGAGTCGACGGGTTTTCACTTTTGCCGAATAGCATTGAAGAAAGAGTCAAAACGAATCAAAATTACGAGGCATGGCAAGTGCCATTTTGTCTTACAGCTAAATAGTGAATGGTCCAAATATTGTATACTGAAGAAATTATACAGCATAAATACGTGAGTGATTTAAAGGTTATTGAGCATACGTCTCAGCCAGTCAGCAACTTCGTTTTAATGAACATATATGTTATAAATTTTATGGCCGTCTATTAAAACGCACTATTTACCTTTTCTATGTGATACAGTGCCCAATGCCAGTAGTTATGACAAGCAAGCATCTTTCCTACCTAGTATAACGAAAAACGTACATTAACTAACCGAAAAATTTAGTAATTGTTTTGCGGTTTGTTACATGTTGTCGACTGACGTCTAAATGACCCGATTTTCTTGAAAAGAGGTCTCAACAGGTCTAAACAGTCTTAAAGCTGGCCAAACAGCGCTGTTATCATGGTTGTGAACAGCACTGTTCATGCATGCCTGTTAACAGGGATATTTTGTTCAACACAACCTGAACATTGCTGTTAACATGGATGTACAGTGGTGTTTAACAGCGCTGTCGATTTTGTCTCTATATATCGTACTGGTCAACATGAATATTATATGAGCCATACACCCCCAATTGTCGCTCAAAAGGTACTCTTTATTGCCAGCTGTTTATAGGGGATGACAACTGGGAGACATAAATTGACCTCAGTATTAATTTTGCTTTTGACAAAACTTAAATGGTATAATATAAGTTAAGGTCAACATTTCCCTCCGATAAGGTCGGCGAGAAAAGGTCTGCGGACATTGGAATCTACTGATGTAACTTACCGACCATTCTTTTTCGGTTGCTGAAAGAAACGAAATCCCTTCATCAGGTTGTCCTTTCATTTCTAATACATGGCACATAGCATGGGTTGACCAACAATCATATGGGTTGATTGAGAGGCCCTGTGTATGGTATCATAAGAACGTTATTGATAAAACTAGGGAAGCTGTGGGGGAGTACCAGGGGGTGCCTCCCCCGAATTTTGACTTTTTTAAAACAAGAAAATATAATTCATATCTTCAAGCCACCGTGTAATGTTCTGCTTATTAAACAGTTTAATAAAAACAACAAAAGTTGAATTTGTCGAGCCTGTTAGGAGAATAATGCGCTATATCTGTTAATTTTCTTGCCTTTAATGACCTCTGTTCGTCGTATACTAGGACATGAAAACATTTCGCTTCTTCTGTTAACATCATTTGGTTTTATTAAAAGAATAAAGTTCGTCGTTTGTTCATTCACAAACCTCGCTATTTTGACGGCCCGGTGCCATCTTGCAAACAAGAGACATGATCATGTGATCGATATCTTCACTACTGACACTAGTGAAGACTGATAGAAAATATCTCACTGTATATTTCCCAGGATCTCAATATATAATAAATGACGTTGTACCTGTCTAGCGTGATTCGCTGCCAGGTCGTAAAAGTTGGTTTCCACCAAACCAAAGGCGTACATTCCGTGAAGAAATCTGCATATTAAATGAGACAAAATTCACAACTTAAATTATGCTCGCGATTCTATATTACCACTGACAATTTTACGATGGGCACTTTTAGTCAAACTTTTAAATGAATACATTGATTTGTTGGAACAGCGCCCTGGTTGGAACACTTAAATTGTAATAGTTATTTCATATACTGTAAAACTTAATGTCGTTCTTTATATAGATTAATATCATCTTGAGAACTTTGTAAATAGACGTGCAATCAAAACTTGAATCAAGAAAAAAGTATATACATCGCTATAACTCCCAGTTTGTTTGATGATGCTTAAAAATATGAAAACGTGATGCAAGTTTGTTTCGTCTTCCTCTAAGCCGCGAGAACACTGATTATAGAACCTTAGGAACGAGAATTGCATTTGTATTAGTTTTTGAGACATGCGCAAATAGGACTGTAAAGGTACGTTTCCACTCAGGAAAATTTTCCTCGGACAGGAATTTTTTCCGGATGGCGCATGCGTAGTTTCATCGTAGTTGTGTTTTGACGAAACTACGCATGCGCCATCCGGAAAAAATTCTTGTCCGAGGAAAATTTTCCTCAGTGGAAACGTACCTTAACAAAATAGGAAAGAAACACGCAACGAAATCCCCAATTTTTATCTCAACCTTTTATTTTATCATATTTATTATATGTTTTAATTCCTACAATATAAAATGGGCATAATTACCCGTATAACGGGATTGTTTTGTTCCACGCTGGTAGCACTCGAGCGATAGAATCTCTCATTTGGCATTGATAGCCGAGGTAAAAATAAGAATCGTGGGCAAACTTCAGCGCTGTAAAGTCAGTTGGGTGGAGCAACAGAATATCTTCCCATATATCTAAGGCTTGAGTGATCGAGCTAATAATTAAGGAAAAAATGTCATTAACTATTCATAATATTCATAATTATTTATATTCATATTCATTGCGTTGACAATAATTTGTCACGTGCAGTTCTATTATTCCCGATAAAATACTCCCTATTAGTGTTCTTTATATAAAAACCTCTTCCTTTATTTCTACCCATGTAAAGGAATCCAATCCACTGTAGGATTCCGGATCCCGGCGCGTAGGATTCCGGATTGCCAGCTTTGGATTCCGGATTCCAAAATACCATTTTTTACAGGATTCCGGATTCTCTTACATAGGTAGGTTTATTGAACACTTATATGTTTATAAAACAAGAATGAAAGCAGAAAGGCAACTTTCCCTTTTTTTCGGCTTTTTCCTTGCACTGTTATCTGCGTCTTATTTTTTTATAGGAATCGAAATGACTTGGACATCAACACATACAGGCTTACAGCAAGTTGCTTCCGAATTACTAAGTGTTATTAACTTTCTACATGGTTGTGGTAATAGTTTTGTCCGTTTCTTTCTTGTTGTCTTAAATCAGCCATGTCGAAAACATGACGTAACGGAGACTACGGAGTAGGAAAAGCTAGCACGTGCTTCAAGTGATAAAAGCCCTTCAGTATGCCGTGTGTTCCTGGGAATGGAACTTGATACTAGGAATGAATGACGCTGAAAAGTGTACAAAATGACGACAAACCCTATACCATACCCCTTTGACCAACTGTCTATGGCCGCAACATGTTTCTTCTCTCTATCAGTGATAATAGGGCTAGTTTCACAGAGTTTCACCATGTCTTGAATTGATGTTTTTAGTTTCTCATCTTTCCAAATGTTTGTGCCTGTTCCAATCAACTCCAGACCATTTGCCAGAACATGTCCCATAACTAAATTGATTAATATAATAGATTTCTACAATTAGTAAAGTGCCTATGACATGGAATGGTTTACTGAATAATCATAAAGTTTATCATGCGAGGGTTATTGTGTGATGATTTATTTTTGAAAGAAATGAAGTTATTTGTCATATTGAAGCATTTGAAAACGCGACCGTGAGGTGAAAAAAGGTCCATGCCTGGGAACGAATTTGTCAGCACTTTACGTCATTCATAAAATTAATTTGTCGTCTATTGGTTCAAATCAACTCAGGGTAAAACCAATTGGGTAGTATTGACTGTTCTGCATTTTATTTATCATAAATTCCGTTTACTGACATAATTAATTAATATATCTTTACAGTGTTAATTTATTCCGGTAGTTCGTGCATTACAAGTCGACCACAGAACATCGCTGGGCTTCCAAACTGCATCAAAACCAAAACGTACGTACCAAAATTGGGATCAGCTTGTATTAACTTTTCCAACGATGCCTCAATACCATCCACACTTGGATCATCATACCAACCAACATACTATTAAAGTAAATTAATTTAGTTTTTTATAGCCACGTATTATTAAAAATTTATGCCATCAAAAACATGAATATAGAGAAAAATCTTCGTTATTTCCCTATATATTTCACTGTCCGTTCGCTGGAGAGCCCGGAGCCTTTGGCAGATTGCAAAAAACGAAGATACCATTACATTCTCTATGAAATTATACATCGAATCATATTACATTTATTACCTCGTTCAACATTATTACATCGTAACTATCAACATGTTCTCCTATTTTTCTTATTGAGTTATGTTATATGGTTTAGTTAGGTAGCATTCACGTATTTCGAACAATCCACTCGAACTGACAGCTAAGTTTACTTGGTCCAAATTGGCAGCTGCGAATTGGCAGGTCAATTCACATGGTTCTTAATACAGCATGCATAGGTCTTTCGGCTTGGGGCTTACGGTATTACTATTGCACATTTCTAAATTTTCTAAATAGGGTATATCGTATATTTATGTTATATATTTAGGTATATTTCGTTATTCCAGTATTTGCTAGGTCCAATGTTTCATAACTTTCTTACTATTTCTTACATTTGTACATGTTAGTATGATTCAGTGTTTGTTTTAATACACCTCTGGCTCTATTTATTTATTTAATGTTTATTTATTTATTTATGAATATTGCTACTTTCCACAAGTTATAGGGATATGTAATTTTAACCAAGCTCTGTTTTCCCTTTACATAATTCTTCCAAGATATGCAGTCGCATATAGTATAGTAATAACAACCTGTGTTAATACGGCATCGTATAGTTTAGCCGCTCTATTACTTGCTGTGGACAACGGCAAACCTTGCGATTTCCATTCCTATAATAATAAAGTGGTCAGATCAGATCTTTAGTATTGTGAAGCTTAACTTTACTGTCTGGATATTTGACGGAACGTCTTCAGTTACTCTCACCAGATCAGTTGAATAAAATATTTACTTACCAACAGGTCGCGCCACTCATGTCGTGCTGACATCTTTATTTTTGGAGTATAATTTATCAGTATTATTATAATAGAATCAAATAATGGAAGACGAGATAAAATAACCGGAAATGACTACAATTCACATATCGCGCGCCACATCTTGAAAACATGGAATTTATTTTATTGTTTAGAAAAAAATATGTCGTTCGGTCCTAACTAAATATTGTTGTTTTACAAACCGAGAATAAAATTTTCTTCGCGCCGCTATAAAACAACCTCGCTCTTCTAAATAAAGATTCTATAGAGATTATATGTTTTACTTTGTAAATTATATCCAGTACACAACAAACCACACTAAAATTTGAAGAATGCATTTGAAGAATATTCAATGTTTATATAATTCATGTTTATACACCGATACAATGGGAGAACCCTTTAGGTTTTTCTATTTTTCTAACCCTATGCCAGTATCTCGGTCTGATTCAAATTATTTTTCACATTTTATCATTGATATACTTCAATAGGAACAATCTCATTCGTTTGCCTTTTGAGTTGGTCTTCTTTCATGCACTGCACGGGTTGAATACCGCATACGAATATTGTGTTGAAAATGAAGGGGAAATTTCACAAATAATCTTTTATACAAATTCAGCAGGAGAGAAACTATGGTTAGAACACCTCCACAAAATGAGTAAGTTCGCTAAATCCGTCGAAGTTCGGGTTGTGTACGTGTGGGCTTCATATCATCTATCGCATATACTGAAATATCAGTAGTAATCTGTTTTATCTGCAGTGCACTTTCACTGGTGGGCCATACCAAGATATGCGTCTAGAGACTAGAGGTATTATTAAATTACTACTGAAAAATCCGAATATTACGAACAGTAAACTATAGATAGAAAATACAAAAAATATTCGCGATTTTCAGCGACGCCAACTCGATAGAAACTCAAGCGTCGCTAGAAACTAAAGCGCGACTAATGGCGAATGTATACTTCAGAGGGCCAAGCCGACATTTTTCTTCTAAAAATAATATGTTAAAAAGTAATTCCAGCCTCCCGTATTGTAGCGCGTTATTGTGCAATTTGACAATTATAATTCAATTTAAAACTTAAAAGTTTGGTTTTCCAAAAAAATGTCACTTCACTTTAATGTAAAATAAAAAAATACATATTACAAAATATAAGCATGCAGTTTAAATTACGGTCTATACATGGACTTTACATTGATACAATTCCCCGCGCATATGCTACAGATGTTTACCAGAACATGCCATCCATCAACCATCCGTAAAAATCAAACTTTAATTACTAAGTCTAAGCTATTATACATTGGTTGCTAGTGGGTTTTATTGAACATGTTACACAGGAGTCAGGACGTAATTAACCGTGATTCAAAACCGTCACGTAAATACTGTTACATGAAAATAATACTGAAAAAATATAATGAAGATAGAAATACACAGGTTAGACGAAAACGAGGCATAATAGGTTAACCAATAAAAGATTCAAGTCGTAGGCGATGAGTTGTATGCCCAGATTTGATGGCTTAGCAGAAGTTGCTGTTGTGACACTTGGCCGTGTTGGTTGCTGGGACGATGTAATTGGGGTTTTCTTTTGGATGTAACCTTCAGGGTCGCTTAAAAATTGGCAGTGTTTCTCTCGCAGTCGTTTCCGAACGGTCATATGGGAAAGTCCCTCCATATCTAAGTATTCTCTAGACATATTGGTGAACTTCGGCCACTGAGGCAGATTGTCGATATCGGAAATTGTGATAGAAAAATTTGTAATGCCAACGTTGGGATCACTGAGCAAAAACAGAAAGAACAACATCAAAATAAAAAACAGTGAAAAATATATAGAAAGTCTGAGGGTGTAGCAGAGGTGTCACGTCTAGCGGGGAACCCAGGGATGGCGCTAGGAATTACCCGACAGAGGGGCTGGGTTTCCATACGAAGGGTTAACTGGTGTTCATTTAATATTAAGGTATATTAATAGTTTATTTAATATTAAGGTATATTAGGGTATTAAAATACCCTAAAATCCTAAATCTTCCGATTACACTTATGTGTTCCGGTACCCTTGCATGTGTTCCGATACCTGTGTGTTCTGGTACCTATTTGCTCCAGTACCTATCTGTTCTGGTATCTATGTGTTCTGGTATCTATTTGCTCCGGTACCTATCTGTTCTGGTATTTATATGTTCCGGTACTTATGTGTTCCGATACCTTGCTCCGGCACCTATTTCCTCCGGTACCTGTTCGAATATGTGTTCTGGTACCTATGTGTTCTGGTACCTATGTGTTCTGGTACCTATGTGTTCTGGTACCTATGTGTTCTGGTGCCCATGTGTTCCGGTACCTATATGTTTGGGGGCCTATATGTTTCGGTACCTATTTGCTCCAGTACCTATCTGTTCTGGTATCTATGTGTTCTGGTATCTATTTGCTCCGGTACCTATCTGTTCTGGTATTTATGTGTTCCGGTACCTATGTGTTCCGGTACCTTGCTCCGGCACCTATTTCCTCCGGTACCTGTTCGAATACCTATGTGTTCTGGTACCTATGTGTTCCGGTACGTATGTGTTCTGGTACCTATGTGTTCTGGTACCTATGTGTTCTGGTGCCCATGTGTTCTGGTGCTTGTGTGCCCCCGTACCTATGTGTTCCGGTACGTACGTGTACCATGCCCCAAGGGCCATTTGGGTTTGTCGGATGGACGCATGGGACCTATGTGTCCCAGACAGTAGTGAGACATAAAAATAGGCATGTCTTGAGTACGTATCCCAGCTTTACACTGTTATGGTAAGCATTTGGCAATGCCGCAGTGATGAAATGACCAACTTCACCAATGTCTTGGAGCCATACCGGGAAAAAAATTTCAACCTCGTGTGATTTTGGTATAGTTGAAAGTTGGGAGTAGTACTTGACCCCATAGTATATATTTCTGGTTCGTACGACTTGTCTTTAATTCAAATAGTGTGTACACTGAGAAAATAGAAACCGAAGGTACGAGATCCATCCATGTCAACTAACTTGTAAGTATGTTACGAAAGTTACTGCTTACCCATGTTTCGCAAAATTTGTCCAGTACAAAGCCATCCTCATAGAAATTATTTGATCTTCAGCTGGGAATATTGGACTGTTTACTGCTCCCCCAAATACTTGCTAGAGATACGAAAAACCGTAAGAAAAATTGTTAAATCATATAATGGCATGCATACACTGTCAATTTAATAACGTTTTATGTCCATTAAATTCATGTGTGTTCTTGTCAATGTAAAAGCATTACAGTATGTGCAATTCCAATAATGGATTTCATTGTTATAGAGAGGAAAGATTCGAACTAACCGACAGTTCAGCAGAATGCGCCACGAATCCAAATTGGCCTTGAGGGTACGAGGATCTGAGAATAAACACTGGTGTCGCATAGGAGTAGAGGTAAAGATAGACCTGATTAGCAGAGGGTGAGGGCTGTGATCTTAGGACTGCTTCATTCGCCACGGCACAAGTAAACCCATAATCGGACATAATATCAACAATTGGTCGCGCTGCTTCTACAAATGTTGCTGGTGGACATTTTGAAGTGTAAAGTTCACGAGCCTCGTGAGTAATGTCAGGTTGACCAAAGAAGGAAGAGAACAAAACACCTTCAAACGTTTTTTGTATGTCATCTATGTCTCTTGTTGTGGCAAGTAACCCTGCGGTAAGTCCGTAAAATCCCTCATCTTTTGTTACTCCTAGTAGTATTGGACCAGGCTTAAAAGCGCCGTTTTTCAACAACAACCTGGGATCCTCTGTAAAGAAATCACCATCGATTTGCAAGGGACTTGTGGAGGTATCAAATTCTATTGGATCTGTAACGATAATTCTTTTCAAATCATCCTCCGTGATATTATTTCGAAGACATTGCAGTAATTCTTCATTATCCATGCAGCTGACGGAATCAAGAAATTGACCTAGAAGTGTCTTTACTTGTTCTTCTGACGAGAGTGCCCAAGGGGCAGTCATGCCACCACTTTGCTGAATAGCACGACTAAAATAAGGCCAACTTTGGTTGGACACAGTATGAGCCGAGACGCTCGCTGCACCCGCACTTTGACCGAATATTGTGATAGATTCCGGATCACCGCCGAAATAAGCAATATTTTCTTTCACCCATTTCATTGCCAGACGTTGGTCAAACAAACCAAAGTTTCCTAGAAACAGGATAAAGTTGTAGGATATAGTTACAAAATGGTATAAACACAATAGAAGACTACATCTTTGCAATTGTACCTTGATTACCACTTTATTTTGATAAGGTTAACGTCATTAAATAAAGTTTACATACATACACACATACGTACTACGGATGTTCGTAGGCAAAATAACCAACGTACACCTGACCCCAAAGACAAAGTACGTGCATGGATTGAACGGTACACACGTGGAGTAAAAAATGATCAGGTTGTTGCAATATTTTGCAGCAAACAAAGTCTGATCAGTATTGTTGTCAATTTGCAACATCGTTCAACAAGTGTTTACAATATTGTACAAAAAAAATCGTCAACGGGGAAGGCCTCGTGACAATGGGCTAAGTTCGTTCGTTCATTCATCAGACGTTGAACAACTTGGGTGAAGAAAGGTACGTAAAATAGGGAGACCTGTCGTACGCAAAATAGGGTGACGTGTCTTACGCAAAATAGGGTGACGTCACCCTACGCAAAATTACGTGACGTCACCCTACGCAAAATTACGTGACGTCACCCTACGCAAAATTACGTGACGTCACCCTACGCAAAATACGATGACGCGTCGTACGCAAAATACGGTCACGTGTCGTACGCAAAATTATCTCTTGTTGAGACGTTCGACATGAGGGCTGAGACGTTTTCAATTTCAATTTGTTTTCGTTTACAAGCATTTTATGTTTATTATATTTTATTTTATTACTAAAATTGGTTCACATTTGTTTATCATACATTAAATATCTATAAAATATATTAGTGTGTATTATGTTGCTCATTTTGGCCACAGGGGCACTTTAGCCCCCTTGCCCATCCTAGGCAAAGGGCAAGAGGGCCGACTGCCACCCTTGCCCCCCCTGTATAAAAGTATTTGCACTAACCTTTTATTCTGTCATCGCCAGTAGCTAGAAATCCAAGAATCGAAAGCCGATAGTTGATCGTGACCAGGATAACGTCACCAATAGCAACCAGATTGTGGCCTTGATACAAGTTACCATAGCCAGTTGTAAACGCTCCTCCGTGAATCCAGATCTAGTGAGAAGTAATGTCGTGTAAATGTATTATATGACAATCACATCATTTTCAACTCTAGCCGAAGATTTTCATAGTGCTAGAAATGTACGGCTGAATGAAATGCTGTATATAACTCACCATAACACTTAGATTTGCTTTTTGTGGGTAAGGTGTCCAAATATTCAGGACCAAACAATCCTCTGTCATTAGAGGATCGTCATAAGCCTGATGCCAACAAGTAATGGTCACGTTAGAGTTCTTGTGAATACCTGTAGAAAACAAACGTCAATTGGTCACCAGCCTTTTCTATTTAATATTCTCCAAGGCGGCATAGCCACGACGATTTCATATGTACAGCTTTAGTTATCCCGAATCCAAAGCTAGGGATCCGGTATTCAAAGTTAGAGATCCAGAATAGCAGTGTGTGGGATAGTCTAGCTACTTAACTACACAGGGAGCCCTAGCTCTTGACGAGTGTTTTATGTTGAACAATGAACATATCAATATTATCAAAAAAAGTATATATTCAGGAAAACGGCACATTTTAATCAGGCGAAAAAGTAGGGAGCACCTGACCTCAATGCCCCCCGGTTCCGCAGCCCCTGCCCGTGAACAAGCTGTAACAACCAAGTTGTTCAGACTTACTTATCAACTGTATTAAACTGACATTGTTTAAACAGGACTAAACAATATTGTTAACAAGCCTTGTTAGTTGTTGACAGGGTCTGTCCAGCTATGCAGAGCATACAATTTCAGTGGTTCACCTTACCTGCCCACGGTTTCTTTGGTTCAGGTTTGGCAAACCTCAACTCTCCAATTGGTGCTTCACCATATGGGATGTTTATGAACCTTTGCACGAATTTGTCCGGGATTGCTGTATACTCCACAGTGCCTTGCACTTTGCCTGATGCAGTTTGTACAACTAAAACGAAAGTTATATGTTATAAATCAGTAATTTTAATCAGGGACAATCTGTGATTCTTAAGAAAATCAAATTTAAGACTCCCCGGGTAATACGGGCGGATATTCTTGTCATGTGGCAACTATGATATTGTCGTTTACTCTCTCCAGGTTAAACTTAAACCATTCATTGGGCAATGTTTCTGTTCGGCAACATATATTTTTACTCTGTTTAAAACCAGGCGATTTTCCTTGTGAAAGGGGAAACCCCTGACACTTAAAGGGTTAAGTGGCTTTACATACAGAATTACAAAAAGCTGCATGTTGGGCGAGATCTGTGTAGTTGTAGGGGGAGGGACAAATTAAGGGTCTAAATATAGAGACACTTGCCCCTGTGATCAGGAGCCATTCAAAAGTACGTGGTGCTCTACGAGGTAAGGCGTTGATACTGATTGGGAGGAAAGTGTCACGTAATAGCACCATTAACCCTTAAGCTGTTTATCACTGTAGGGCCAAGTAACGTTAGAGGAATATAACCTGACAGACTGACAGTTATATATTCTTTTAAAATCTAATATGCATAATATAAATTTGATCAGCTAGGAGTCACGTAATTTCAAACGTCACAACCAGCTGATCTGAAACAATGACGTCAGATGATAATATTTGAAAAAACTGAGTGTCCTTGCACCAGTCTTCTTTGAAACAAGTAGCAGTATTTTCCTGGTTAAAAGAGTTCTGAATTCATTCTATTTGAATGTCATAAATGTATTTATGTAATGTACAACCATAAAAAGTCAAACAAATAAATAAGATAGACAACAGAATGCTAGTGCAAGGACACTCAGTCTTTCAAATATGATGCCATCATTTCAAATCAACTAGACAATGCACATATCTCAAAATTAGTTGAAATAGCGCCATGCATTTTGTGAACAAGAAGCAGGCTAGATCAGGTCGTCCGCACATACAGTATATTGATATGAGCGAGCATAAAAAAGGCAACCAACGCCTTGGTTTGTTCCGATATTGGGTGCCGCGACTTATTAGTATGTATTCATCCGTATTAGTAAAGAGGTGTTAAATCTAATCTTGAGATGACTTTGATAGAAACCATTCAATAAGAGGTCGAAATGGCGTATATTTCAACTTTTGTACAATATGGCAACAGCACTCAGTTTTCAATGCTAATATTAATCGAGCATTTCAAGTGAAGATCGACTCTTAAGACATGAATATACGGCCTGTATTCTATAAGGGCTTACTTTCATGATCCTGCTTTGCTTGGATGCAATGAGGCGTCAGGTCGTTTCCAAGTGTCGAAATACGCGGCTATTTTCATTGGCTATTTCAGAAGATTTTGCTCAAATAAATGGATTAGCTGTATCTGACAATACAAAAAAGCTGAAAAAATGGTCTGGCGGTATT